>MU616784.1:0-42831 GCA_025201705.1 Dissophora ornata | reverse complement strand
AAAAAAAAAAAGGCGCGCCACACACAAAGAAAGAAACTTACCAAGAGCTGAGCATGTTTATCCCAGTCGAATCGACGCTCCCAGATGTCCGCGTAAAGAGAGGCGCGCAACTGATCAAGTTCCTCGACACTACTTCCGTCAGTGTCTGTGACAAGAGCCGCCTGCAGATGCACAACTTCTTCCATATCGAGAACTATCTCCTTTGGCTCCTCTTCCACTTCCATTTCAGGGGCTGATGCTATAGAGTCCATCGGCTGTCCAGTGGTATCCAGAGGATCAACAATATCCACAGCCACATCCTGCCCTCCGTTTTCATCCGCACCAAATGAATGAACTGCAGCAGCTGGACTAGGACTGTTGCCTCCAGATGTATTAGCCATGTTCACATCCCCCTCTGTGCGCATTATCATATCTGACACAATCGCCTCACCCATCACTCGGTTCTTCGTCGCAGAAACGTCCACCTCTTCAACGGCACTGTGCTTTGGCGGCGAATCCACTTCCATTCCTCCGTTCACAATAGGCGACGACTTCTCCTCCTCGAGGTCGGCGTCCGCTGCGGTTGTACTTGTTATGCTAGAATCACCACGCGATGGGGCCAATGACAGAGAAGTCCCGCTATCCTCACTATTGTCGGCGCGATCTACTAGCCCGATTGCATCGGCGGCAGCAGCACCAATAGCTGTAGTAGCTGCGGCGCCATGATTCAGTTCCTCGTCTTCCTGCTGCTGACTCTGTCCAACTTGTTCCATCTTCACAGATACGTCCACACTGGCCTCGCGGGCAGAATCCATTGAAATCAACTTGTTGGTGAGTGCCGCACGGTTTCGTAGAAGCACCTCGGGGTCATCCAGTACTGCCTCAGCCTCAAGGCCGAGGCGACGGCGACTGATCCTTTCGCCCTGTGTCCTTTGTTGAGCTTTGACCTCCTGTCGAAAACGGGCGGCCGTCTTTTCAGTCTCAATAATCAGCTCGGGGTCAAGGCGGCCAACCATCGCATGAGCGACGTCTTGTAGAGCACGCGCCTATTTCATATCAGAAAAAAATAATAATAAAAAAAAGTAAGCCAAAGCAATGCTTGGAGTCTCGACAATACCTTCGCAATGAATGCAAACCCACCTTGTGGATAGTCCTGCTAGGGTCCTGGATGTGGTAGTACAAAGAGGCGTTCTCCACAATTAAATCAATATCCGCCATGAATTCCTTGACCTCCAGGTATATCCGGTCATTGATCTTCTCGCTGATTGTCGCCAAATCCATAGGCTTCCTCACAACTTGATAATAATCCACCAACTCTTCCGGCTCAACTGGCCTAAAGAACGGTTTGAACTTGCGCTCCTTGTATAGCTCGTCCACAATGGTACGCAGAGAGATGCGGAGTTCTCGAAGCACATACTGGTCATGTTCCAACAGCAACTTTTTCTCTTCTGCGGTTGGCACTCGGGGCTGTGGTGGCGGGGCTTTCTTGAGCGGCTCCAGCTGAGCAGGAACGGATTGTCGAACCTTGAAATCAGTGGGCGGGCGCAAGAGGTCTTTCAAAAGCGATTCAAAGAACAACTCTCGGTCCTTGGGCCCTGGAGAAGATAATTCGACCCGGCCCTTGGCGCTCGATAGGAACCAGCGTTTGATTGTGATGGGCAAGTTTGACAGCGGCACCTCGCTCGTGGCCAAAAACAAAATCCCATCCTCTGGGTTGAGATCCTCCAGGAGGTTGGAGAAGGTTGCCTTCACAGCTTCTGAAACAACAGACCACCATACATCGATGTGAGGAATGTAGATGACACTGGGCGCATGCCGCTTCACCTCAATAAAGTATTGAACGCATGCAGCTTCCGGCGTTCTGCTCGACTCAGACATTAATGCTGCCAAGTCGAACTGCTGGACAGTACATCCTTCCAGGTAATGGAGAAGAGCCGGCCCGATGTATCGCTGACCCATTCCGCGATGGCCTGTAATAATCATCCTTGGTCTGAACGTCTTTAGCTTCTCAAAACTCCTATATCCCATTGCCTGGAATGATGCGTCATCGTCCTCATTATTGCTGCCCTTGGACGAGCGCTTGCTGGTTCCTGAGAACAGTGTATCGACAACTCTGCAAATAGCGCCAAACTGGTCCTGGAGCAGCGGCTTCATATTATCAGGTAAGGGTGAGGCCGTGGCACCAGTGACACGATAAGAGGCGGGTGTCAAAGACTTGGCAGACTTGAGCATGTCGACCTCTTCGACTATGATTTTCGAAGCGTCGATCTGCAGCTTCTCGTTGCTCTCATAGATCTGTGGGTAGCGTCGTCGAATGGCCTTCAAGGCAGCTTCTGTGCACAGCGCCTTGATATCCGCCCCACAGTACCGAGTAGTCATTCTGGCCAGCTCATCCTTGAAGCCGTCGTCCAAAGGGGGGACCCACCCGCTGGTGTTGATGTCGATAATGGCTCTACGGGCAGCTTCATTGGGCAGAGGAAAGTAGAACTCTCTGTCGAATCGACCTGGACGACGCAGGGCCGGATCAATGGCATCTATGCGATTGGTGGCGCCAATGACAATGACCTGACCTGAGTGTATAAGAAAGAAGCTGTTAGAGTGAAGGACTCAAAAGGGGTGAGCTGATCAAAGTACTACTTTGCTCTTAATACCTCGTCCATCAAGACCGTCCATGAGCGCCAGCATGGTTGACACAATAGATGCATGGATCTGCTCCTGCTTGCTTGAGCGAACTGGGCAAAGACCATCGATTTCGTCAAAGAAAATGATACTGGGCTGCCATGCCTTGGCCTCCTCAAATAGGAGACGAAGCTGTCGTTCAGCCTCTCCCACCCACTTGCTCAGACAATCGGCGCCTTTGCGCATGAAAAACGCCACTTTCTGCGTCTCTGTTGAGCAGCTAGATGCCAATGCGCGCGCCAAGAGAGTCTTTCCTGTCCCTGGAGGTCCGTGGAAGAGTACGCCTCGAGGAGGCATCATTTGAAAATGAGAGTACACTTCAGGATACAAGAGCGGTAGGATGACCATTTCCTTCAACGACTTGATGTGATGGTCCAGTCCGCCGACTTTATCAAAATCAACAGTGTTGCCCACAGCCAAAGGATCAGTGTCGGCCAACTGCCCTGCTCGTGAGGCAATGATGTCTCTCCTCGACTCTGCAAGCTCATGCATATTCATCGGCAGGATCCGTGAACTTGATCCGCGGGGTTCTGAGGCGCCTCCTCGCCTTTTGAAGCTGGGTACATCATGCTCCTCACTCGACGAACCTCCAGCACGTGCAAGAGCATCGAGTAGACTGGATCGGCCTTGCCTTGGTCGAGAAAATGGATTATGTCCACCAAAGGAACTTATTCTGGACGCCCTAGGTCTACTTGGCGAAGGGACTGGTCGATCGGCTATGTAGGTCGGTCTATTTTTTGGTCGCTCCCTCAAATCATACTTGCGATCTGTATCTTGCTGAGATTCCTGATGAGACTGAGATTGAATTGCCTTTGATCGTGAGGGTCTCTGCGAGGCGTGTCTTGAGCTGCTTGCGGTTTGCGCCTGAACACGAGCCCTCAGTCGGGTCATGCGGATGAGGCCGCTGTCGTCCTGATTATTAAAGCTGGCGGCTTGCTCGTCGTCTGCTTGTCCTTCCTCCATCTCCTCGTCTTCGTCGTCCTCGCCTTGATCGTGTCTCTCTTGGTCGTCGAGATCCCGCTCTTCGTCTGAGGACAAATTGTGATGGAAGCGTGAGCTGGTCCTGCCATTTTGACGATTCGTTCGATCTGGCGTTACATCGCGGCTATTTGGCGAATCTGGCACCAACGAGCCACTCATGCCCCGGGTGATCCTCATGTTCTCCGTGATGGGTCGCACAACAGGCGGTGGTCGCTTTGGAGCCAAGGAGCGAGTACTGGACTGATATATCTTGTTCGTATCCTCATATCGTCCTCCATTCTGGCGTGAGTTGATGTGCCGCCCAGAGCGCGATGTTTGTTGGGGCTGAATTGGGTTGCCTTCGGGGAATGGCTTTGGCGCAGTAATGGATCGACGATCGCGCAATGTACGCGGTCCAGACATGTCCGTCTTTTGCTCAGATTTAATGTCGTTGCTCTTTTCAGAGTCGCCGTCGTCGTCACTCAGGACATGTCTTTGGGAGGATAACCTTGCCTGTGTACCACTAGAATGAGCGCTACTTCTTCTTCGGCTTGGTGGGGCGTCTTCCTCGTACTCTTCATCCTCGTCAGTATCGCCTTCCTCAGCGTAGTTGATTCTTTTGGTTGGCCGACGCAGCTCTAATGACCGATGCCCTGAATCATGTTCTAAGGGATGATGCTCAGGACGGATGCTACTAGTTGTAGTGTCAATAGCGGCTACATTGCCTGTAGTGTGAGGAGGGGTAGATGGTGTTGAAGGTATAGGTGCTTTGCTTGCGTTGCTTGGTCTGATGTCACGGCTGGTGGTGTTGCCCGTGCTATTGTTGTTGGCGGGCAGTGTGAAGGGAGTACCTTCGCCATGGATCCTTCGTCGTTTCGTGTCGTTTGTGTCGCTGTCTGAGTAATTGTGGTTCAGCGGTGTGGAGTGCGCCCTATTCATATTATGGTCGAGGTCAAAACGCGCGTCGTCATCACTGGAGATACTTCGTTTGTGCGGAAAGGAATCGTTGTTGGTCGAAGGCGTTGACGCGTCGATCTATTTTAATTTTTTTTGAGGTTAGCATCCCTGACGAAGATGGGATCTTAAATATTACTGGTGCACGGTACCCAGATGTTCGTGCACGAGACAAAGCATGGGTATCGAATTAACACTGACCAGTGGATCGTGGTCCATGGTGGCGTTTGCTCTTGAGGCTCTTGGACCAGTACCAAATTCCTGGGGTTGCGTGCCGGCGTCTGGATTGTTCTATCCATTGGAAGTTGCAGAACCGAGGGAACTGGTCAGTGAGCTGAAGTGCCAAGGTCGAGCTCGCTCGCTTTGGAGAAACCGGACTTCGAGTGCACTAAGCCATTGCCGCTCCTCCGGGAACGAAGTACACTTTTTTTTATTTTGGTTTTGATGCGGCTGGGCGAAATCAACGGATAACATACAACGAGTGGCGAGGCACAATTAGATATGATCGCTCTCTAGTCTTTGCTGCACGCGACGCGCACTCTCTGAGGTGTGACAAGTGGGTGCGACAGGTCCGATGGTGCAACGGGTCAATAGGGCGATGCGAACGTAATCTGGAGGTATGTCAAGGATTTTTCGTAGGTGTAGTGCGATTAGAGAAAGGATGTGATGGTGATCTCCTTAGAACGTGTTCTGTTCCTCGAATGTAGAGAGGGTGATGTTCTAAAAAAAAAAAAAAAAAAGGCTCCACAGTGGCTTGGAGTGTTTCCACCTTGTTCAGGTGTATTCCAAAACGACTGGATGCAGCTTCAACAACCGAGGATGAACATGAATGTCAGGAAAGCCAGAACGCAAGCTCATGATGCAATGCTCCAGGAGAGGCGGTCTGAAGATAGCTCGTGGACTTGCTGCGGCCTGATCTACAACAATGCGCCGGCAATGTACAGACATGTTGCAACCAACCATGACGACCTGTTGCAGGCTCAGATTAACCAACAGCTGTTGAGTATGCGACCCAGGGCAACTTCGCAAGAAGACAACAGAGACGGCGAGTTCACATCAAGGCGTGCCGAAAAGTACGGGAGTGACCCTATCAACCTCAATTGCAGTTGTGGCCCGGCACAAGGGACCGTCATCCTATTTTATTCGTACCTGCCTATCAGTGATCCACTAGCTCTTGCCAAGCTTCACAAGGCGTGGTCTGTCGAGCTAGACCTTTGCGGGAAAGTCAAAGTGGCCAAGGAGGGCATCAACGCTACATTGGCCGGCCCATCGGAATCTATCGAAGCCTATATCGATAATCTCACTAGCCTCCCAGAATTCGAATCGCTCCATCTTTCTCGACCAACTCACCCTGTTTCAAAGGCAGATCAGTCTGCATTTGAAAAGAAAAGATACAGCTTTTTCAAGCCAACAGCAGGGTGTCGGCATGTGTTTGGCGAGACTATGTCCATCAAGGTTGTCGAGGAGATATGTCCCCTTGGAGCTCCAGAGCTCAGCGTCTACCATGATCCAGAAAACAAGCGGGGCAAATTGCCACCTAGCGAATTCCATCAGAAACTTAAAGAGTTGGAGGGTAGGGAGGATGCCATTGTTCTAGACGTGCGTAATTACTATGAGTCCTCGATAGGGCGCTTCCCTGGGGCTGTTACTCCGCCAATTCGAAAGTTCTCCTCTTTTCGGGACTATGTCGATCGAAACAAGGATCAGTTTGCTGGCAAGACTATTCTGTCGTATTGCACAGGAGGCATTCGTTGGTAAGCCTTTCAACCTTCCCCGATTAGCTCACAGGATTTTTTTCACCTAGGAATCTACAGTGAACGCTCAGACAACAATTTATTCATCACTTCATACTAGCGAAAAGGCCACAAGTTACTTGCGTCAGTCGTTAGAGTCTGAAGAAGATACACGGCCTGCTAAGGTGCTCATGTTAGAGGGAGGCATTCACAACTATCTGGAGTGGATCAAGCAGGAAGGATCCACTAAGGACTCGCTTTGGCTCGGGAAAAACTACGTCTTTGATGCTCGTCAATCTCTCGGTTTGGAGGATATATCAGCTGAATCCAATGCTTCATTTGAAGATGGTAATCGACTGATTTCTTTCTGCCAGAAATGCAGCTCCTCCTGCGCACGATATGTCAAATGCGACGGGTTTGGCTGCCATCGGCTTATTATTGCCTGTATGTCATGCTCACCTGTGGCTCCTGGAGGCGAAAGCGGCATGTTTTGCTGCGGAGAATGCCAGGACATGGGAGAGAAGGTGCGGCAATACGTGCATTCAGGTCAGGCGAGCGGCCCAGGCGCTCGTCGCGTCAAACGAGGGATATGCAAATGCGAAAGAGAGCGAAGAGTAGCGCTTGGTGTAGAGCAATAAAATAGCATCGTTGTGTATCACGTGACTTACCCACATCTGAAGCGGGACATGTTCTCTGTGCGTCCTCCACTAACATTTGACCACCACCAACCACCTGCGATCGACAACCCCACTCCTGATCTCAGCTCCACAGACTCCCTCCGTTCATTCCATCGCAGAACCATACACCATACACTGGCGCTTATAACAATCACCATATTGCAGAACAGCAACAGCAACAGCGACTATAAATCAAACCACAGCAGCACAGGAAATACCAGCCTGACTATACAACAGGATGAGCAACATGGCGACCGAGAACCAATGGCTTTTCCGGAAGGAAGATCTGTACAGGTCGCCGTCTCTCATGTCTGGTCTCTCCTATCAGTTTGAAAAAGAAAGTCGCAGCAAGGGGATCACGTTTATTATTCAAGTGGGGATGCACCTCAAGCTGTGAGTGCTGAATGATTCGCTACGTTTGGCATCATTACTTGTGTGCCATTTCGAAGGATAATCACCCCCGAAGACGTTTAATTGCAAACAACACATCGACAGATCAAGCACACAAGCGCGCGCTGACATCTCTCTCACGGGTCATAAAAATACTAGTCCTCAGTTGACCATGGCGACCGCGGCACTCTTCTTCCACCGCTTTTATATGCGACACTCTCTCAAAGACTACAAGTTTTATGCAAGTGCCATATCGCTTTCCGCTTTGGCCAGTGGATGAACAACAATGCAGCACGAGCTCTGGATGGGGCTCAACAGGAAAAGAAACATGAAAGCTAACAGATATCGCCACTTGGGATATTTGATTGCTCTTTTCTTTTCACAACCGTTACTCCATCTTCAACAGGACATTGGCGCAACCTGTATTTACCTTGCCAGCAAAACTGAGGAATCTACTCGCAAGTTCAAGGACGTCATTATCGCCTGTGCACAAAAGGCAGCGAAGAGAGAAATACCAATTGACGACAACTCCAAGGTAAGGCGCATTGAGCTGATAATGAGAGATAAAGAAATGACCGCCTAGCGCGTTTACACTCAAACTGACCCTATCTGTCTAACGCTGTAGGAGTATCGCGTTTGGAAGGACACAATTATCTACACGGAGGAGGTTCTGTTGGAGACCCTCTGCTTTGAGCTCACTGTGGATCACCCATACCCATACATGCTCTCGCTTTTCAACAATCACTACACCAAAGATCCTCTTCGTACGTCTCGACTTGCGGCTTTCAGGAAACGCTTTGCCTGAATAATGGACCAAACCTTAACATTTGAATGAATGCAATCCAAATAATAGGCGTAAGAAAGTTGAAGCAGGTGGCATGGGCATTTATCAATGACAGGTATGGGACTTCCTTCCGCGGAACGCACAGTTCAACAATTGCTTACGCTCGGTGTCATGACTTACTGAGAAGCTCTCTTGCCTGATATTAGTCTGAGGACGACATTATGCTTGCTATACCCACCAAAGATCATTGCGCTAGCGGCAATGTATATCGCAGCAAAGTATTTGGATGAGAACTTGAACGATGCACTGGGCGACATTTGGAGGGAACTATTTGAACCCGATAACCAGGATATCCAAGGTAGCCAACGGTAGATGTAGCAACAATCGGCTCTGAGGGAAGCCGGATCTTCCTGACTTTCATGACATTGGTCTCTGTTTATATAGATGCTGCGAACGAGATCCTGGATCAGTATGCACAGTTCCCAAATAAGGGCGGACGATCCTTGGATAAGGCACGGAGCAAAGATTGCGTTATAGACTGCTCTGGAAGTCACCTTTATTTAATTTTGGCCCGTTTTGACCATCTTGACACCACCTCTTACATTTAGATGCTCCCTGGATCGAAGCCTGGAAGCGAGTACCAAGAGAACGGCACACCGTCGTATGGAGGTTACCTGAACAGCCCTGCGAAACTAGCGACGCCGGTCTATGTCGAGCCAGATCGCCTCCCGAACGGCAACATTGTACCATAGACAAAAATAACAAGCTCTAGCTGCTCTCGCCCACAGTGCCGTCTTGCTGAGTGTCGATAAATCATTTAGAGATCACATGACTGTTTTACTTTCACTGGGATCCTCCCTCGTGCAACTCTTTTTTTACCGACTTCAAACTCGCTCTCGTCTCCATCAAACACCATCCACGACCTGTTCGTTGCTCTGTCTTTTCCTGCCCTGTCTCGTTCCCCTTTATTGCATCACCTCTGGCCCTGCCGCCTGGATTCCACGCTTCTTCTCACCAGTGCCATTTCTGTATTGCATGTAATCTGTCCACTCTGCGGCCTCAGTACACCTGCACATACACGAGACGCTTACCTTGACTAGCCAATGTCGAGCAAACGAATCGCGACCGGAGACACCATCTTTGCCAGCCAACTCTTCACAAGACAGGAGCTTGTAGGACGCGGCGCCTATGGAGCGGTCTACAAAGGGTAAAGGGTTTTTACTGCGAACAGCTCATTGTCCTTCCCGCACTTTTATATGCATTATGCATTCTGCACCCCGACAGGTTATTTGCATGCCATGCATGCAACCTGGGGCTGCGTTTCACATGTCCATGCGTTTCACATGTCCATGCGTCAGCTTCAGTAACCACCACACCACCCACATGCAATTGAGGCCACAGCGGTGCTTATTTCAGGGAGGACACTAGTGGAATGAACCCGCCGGACTAATGCATGCATGGCCTGCCTTTGTTGTGATACTTTGCCACAGAATAGAGAATGCCACACAGCAGGTCGTTGCCATCAAGGTGCTCAACCTCGACACTGAGGAAGAGGATGTCTCTGATATCCAACGGGAGATTGCTACGCTGTCCCAACTTAAGAACTGTGACTCCCAGAATATCACTCGGTACCACGGCAGTTTTCTGAACGGGACAAAGTTATGGATCGTGATGGACTACGCTGCGGGAGGGAGTATTCGATCTCTGGTAAGGAAACGATTACATCGCTGCAGCAAGAGCAGACACCCGTTTGCCCGAGGTTAGGGCGGTACAGACGGCATAACGCTTCCCCTCGCAACAACTGCCCCAATCCCATCAAATTGGATCAACCCCCCTCAAATCCTAGTTCACTGACTCGTTTGTCACTTCCATGAATGTTAGTTGCAAGCTCTGAACAGGATAGACGAGAAATGCATAGCGGTCATTGCAAGAGAGGTTCTCCAAGCTCTTGGCTATCTTCACAAACATGGTATTATCCATAGAGACATCAAAGGTATGTCACTGCCATCGAATCGCGCACCTCCGAGACAGGCAAAAGTTACGTCGAAGGATGAAAGCGGCCGTTACTGACTATCGATCGTTTATTTTATATCCTATCATGCCTTCAACCTGTTGTCTCCTATTCTCGTACCGCGCGTGTTGTATACTCGTTGCATGATATATTTGATCGCTCTCGCCTGTGTTGATATGCAACAATCAACAGCGGCAAATATTCTATTGACGGACGAAGGACGAGTGCAGCTATGTGACTTTGGCGTTGCTGGCCAAGTGACGATGAACTCGCTTAAGCGTAATTCGTTTGTTGGCTCGCCTTACTGGATGGCACCTGAAGTTATCAGGGAAGGCCAGACCTACGACTACAAAGTAAGGAAAGCCACACTCAGCGCAAGTACCACGAAATGACTGCAATCTATGGGTGAATGCTCACATGGTGTCTCTCGTGCAGGCGGATATCTGGTCGTTGGGAATCACGATATATGAAATTGCTACAGGAAATCCACCATTTGCCGATCAGGACCCCATGCGAGCCGTTTCGCTGATTCCAAAGTCGAGGCCTGCTCAGCTAGAGGGCGACTGGTCACCGGCCATGAAGGAATTTGTTGCCCTTTGCTTACATGAAGAGCCTAACAAGGTAAACTGTCGATGGTCTTCCTAGAGTGAGTTTCGAAGAGAGCATGACTAGGCCATGGAACTTATATTGCGTTGATGCCCATTGATTATGTAGCGGCCATCGGCGGAAGACCTGCTAAAGACAAAATGGATCAAGAACACCAGCAAAAACTCGATTGCGCTACTGAAGGAGTTGGAGGCCAAATTCGAGCAGCATAAGTTGGACACGGCACTTCATAAAGATGAAACCAACAGGTATTGACTGTGTGACAAAAGTATTGCAAAATGATAACTCCAATTTTCAAATAATGACCTTTGAGCCCTACGTATCATTGCTTATAGTGACATTGATATTGACCATGAACTGGAGAGCTTCGATATGGAGGTGGATCCAGACGCATGGAGATTTGATGTAGGTGTTCCAGGAGCATTTCTAATAGCATTTTATTCGTAGTGGCTACTGAATGCTAACTTCGACTTCCTATATTATCAGACTGGCAAAACGGTTCCAACTATGGCACAGTCAAGAGCATCCAGTATAAGTGGGCCGTCGTTGGACTCGATAGGCGAGCACGCGAATGGCACAAAAATCCCCATCCTTTCGACGCAGGACAGTGGGGTTGTCATTCAAGGCCGTGGCGGGAAACAGTCGGAGCACTCTCAACAGCGACAGGACAAAACTGCACCTATGCCCTCTTCAATCACAGGCTCTTTGCCAACAGTCAAGGCCAAAGCCTCATCAACATCCCCGAGGATATCAAACCACATGACACCACTCAAATCCCAGCCAGCAGTCATCTCACACGAGTCTCACCCCTTACTGCAGTTGTTCATGAACCATAAAAGCGCGAGCGAGGAGGATGTGTCAACATCGCAATCAATGCTCTCCTCACAGGGGTCGCACTTGGTGTCGACACCTATGACTCTCACTATCCCCAACTTGGAAGAGATCACCAGTGCTAGACTCGCCTCGAGGTCGCCCGTTCCTAACGCGGAGCCAGGCTCAACTTTTGACCAGCACCAGCAACACCAATATCAGTCTTCTGGAGGGAATCGGCACCCTGAATCGGCACGGCTACCCTTCGGATTCAATATGGCGAAGCCCTTCCGGTTCGATAGAAGGCCATCCGCACCTGTATTGGTTGGCTCGGCACCTGGACCCGACTATCCACCCTACAATCATATGATGAATCGCGGGCCAGCAAGCAGCTCACCACTCACGTCCCCTAGAGCTGCACCACAAACGTCCCAGTCATCCGTCCATTCAAATATGCATGTGAAGCAAGGCGTGCAGGAGTCGGATACTTCTAGCTCACAACCCTCCAATAGCAAGGGTAGCCTTAGCCACGAGATTATCATCCCTAATCACCAACAGCTGAGCCTACAACAGAACCTACGAGCCAGCTCTACCCCGGCTTCACCGGCCTTTCCACCCACAGCCATCGTAGCATCAATTAACGCCTCAGTAAATAGCTCGACGAATGGTACGAGGGCGAATAATCCCCTTGGTTCCTCAAAAGATTTACCCAGGTTCAACGGACAAAGAAGACCTTCACCCACGCCTCCTTCGATGATGGCGCCACAACAACAGCAGAGTCGCGCCCCAAGTGACGCTCGAAACAACTTGCCCCCGGCGATCCCACACCGAAAGGCTAGCCTCGACTTTTCCCAAGCGGAGCGCAGCGCTCACCTTCGTCCAAGTTTACCAATGCGGCCACCTAGTTCAGCTGCCGTTCGGAGCTCAACCTTTCATGGATTGGATTCAGTATCCGCATTGGGTAATTCGCACACCGGCGGCGAAATCTCCCTGTCGTCGTCCTACGCCGGCCCTATGGCGGGCATTTCATCCGGAATTGCTGCTCTAAGCATGCAGCCTATCAACATTAGTGAGGAAAAACTGCCACCATTTGGGCACTCAGCAGCACATCTTAGAATGATCAACGTTTTGCCGGATAACACACCCACGCTGGCTCATGAGCAGCATCGAGGCAGCATTACCTCAAGTGAAAAAGGTGGTCTTTCACCAGCCTTGAGCATCAACGGTGACCCGACTTTCGGTCAATTGCAGACCACACCTCACTTCAACCATGCTTCATCCCTGTCGTCTTCCACTGCTTCATCCGTATCATCCACGTCAGTCCCGAACTCAGCAGTAACAACTGGAAGCTATGCCGCGGCTGGACCCGGGCCTGGCCCAGGGGTTGTCATGGCGAGACCAGGCCTGCGGACCGTTGGCTCTAGCGAGAATTTTGCAAGGAGGATCCGCTCCGCCAGCGTGCTGAGACGGAATGAGGAGCAAGAAGTATTTTCAAAAGGCGGATTCCAACCTAGTCGACCACCGCATGCTTTGGGATCCCTCCCTGGACAACAGGGACAACAGCCCACTTTGCCGCAAGGCCACTATCATCAACACCCAGGGTATCAGCAGCAACAGTACTCTTACACACAAGAGTCTGGTTCCACGGATATCCATCGTAACAGGAGAGCCAGTTCGCCGCGTAGGCGCAGTATCAGCATGACGAATCTACATGGACTTTCTGTCATAATGATCCCCGCGAAAAAGGTGCGTGAAAGTGAGGAAGAGGGCAATATACCGTTGACTAAGATACGATCATCGCTCTACTCATGACATGAACGCTTGACTGACTGACATTCCTTCTCCCTTTGAATATTGTATAGGGCTCTGTGGATGACCATGCACTCAACCCACTCTTACTCCCGCCGTCACCGACAACACGTTTTATGGCGCCGTCCTCCATGACCACTTCGGCACTATCATCGAGCCCTTTGCGCCCCACACTCCACTCCATGGCATCTTCGTCTTCGCTGTCGTCATCATTTGGCAGTATCTCGGGGGCGATGGCTGCTGGTCAGACGAATGGAGGAAACAGTAACGGAGCAACCCATGGACACCATCAATTTATCTCGGGATCTTCATATTCCGGTCATGGCTCTTCCTCCTTGCCTTCGTCAGTACCCATGAATATCTCCACCTCACCATCTTCTCAGCCTCAAGTCACGGCCAACAACATCAACACTAACACGAGCAGCAACTCAAACAGCATCCCATCATCATATAATAGCACTCCCGGAGTCGCCGCCAACGCAAAGCCCGTGATGAACATCACCAGTCCTACGTATTACCAAAGCAACGGCAACGTTAATGGCAGCAACACAAACTCTCTCGCCACCACCACCACTGTCGTAGCCGGCAACAGCCAGCAGAATTTCAGTCAGCACGCCGGTCCGTATCAACATCATCATCATCACCACCACCATTATCACCACAATAATGCTCAATCACATCATCATATCCAACAGCAACAGCAGCATCAACTCCAGGCTCCGGTGCACATGATGGTGCCTCCAGAACCGCGTCCATTGCAGATGGAAGCCCTGCGCAGGAACGATGATTTACTGGAAGAGTTGCAGATGACTGTCAATGATCTGTCCCAATGGCTTGAGGTGTTTGAGACGGGCATTAAGAACGTCCGTACATTTTGATCTTGTCTCCTTTGACCCGCGTGTGTGTAGACAACACTTGTTGCGGCCAAGTCGCTGTACGTTGTGCTAATGTCACGCAAACGCGCTCGGTTTACGGCCATCTTCCCTGTTTGTCCATGCACATGCACCCCTCCTGTACTCACTACCTTCTTTGTTATTTGCGTTTTGCGCCATGTATCATAACCCTCTCTGTACAGTACAATGTCCTTCTGTGTTGCTTTGCGACACATTTATGACTTCAACTTCTCCTCTTCCTTTTCCTTCCCCTTCTCTTTTGCCTCTTGCCACGTCTCTTCGCCTCTCCTGGAAGCAGATCCAAACGAACCAGACCTCTTTCGAGCTTTGGACAATAAATAGAGAATACAAAATATATTGAACCCATTGGCACGTTTCCTGTGCAAAATTTTCCTTTTTTATTGCACTGAGGCTGCTGAATGATCTCGTCTCAGACGCTCATAGTCTTCCATCGTATAAAGATCCTTCAGTGCCACTTCCGTCTTGTCGATCTTGGGCCTGATTACAGCAATGAAGCCGTGCGTCGATGCCTTTAGAAGTGCAATTACGTATCAAATGATGAGAGATATCAGTCTTTGCTGTTGCGGCTTTTTGCGTGCCCTCTGGACATTTTGTTTTGGACTGAATACACTATAACGTACCTTCTCGAGCATAGTGTCGATGACAACTGGGTCTGTAATCTCGGGAGTATCGCGTCTAAGCAGCCTCTCATTCAATTCAATTACATGTCCGCTGATCGCTCCACGAATCACAAATATGACTCTTGATGGATCAACCGACTCTTTTGGCTTCTCTTTATTTTGCCCCTGTGTGGCGTCTGTTACTGGCCCTGAGGTTGATGGTGGCGAAGGTGTTGACTTTGAGATGGAAGAGGAGGCAGATCCTGAGCATTCCTTGGGTGCATTAGTTTCAGGTTCTACTGATACTGTTCCTGTTGCTGTTGCTGTTGCTGCTAATACCGTTTCTATAACTCCGTCATTCTTCTCCTCTTCCCACAACAGATCCCTTGCTTCAATCTTACAAATGACTGTCTCGGAGTGGCAAGGCGGTGGCGGTTGCTTCTTCGAATTGGCTGGGATCGACGTTGGTTGTGGGAGTGCGCCCATGATTTTAGGATCGAATCGAATGTTGAGGACTTTGTATCGATCTTTCAGAGCAATCAAGGGGTGCGTGGGCGCCAATCCCGTAATACAGAGTTTGTTGGGAGACTGATAAATGAACTGATCACCTCGAAGGACCTGCAGGCCGGTTTGGAGGTCAATGATCTTTTGGGTTGGGCATTGCTTCAACTCCTTACCACCTTTTTTGAAAAAATAAAGTGCAAAATAAATAAAAGAAAGACGATTGAGACGGTAGAGATTGCTCCAGGTTGATGCTTTGTACGCATCCAATCCACTTTCACTTCATTTCACTTGTTTCAATGGTAACCCCGCGTGTATTCTGTACTGTCGATCCAATGGCTTTTGATGTGTGTAGTCCTGAACCAATGTCGCTGGAGTGCGTCCTGTTTTGAAAATACTTTTTAACTTTACCTGTTGCAAGAAAGTAGTACTTGGTATAGTAACGCAGCAGATAGGCGGACGGATCCTCGTCCCAGCTCTTGGTCTCCTCCTTGTACGGGGTCAGGTCATATACGATCGGGGCATGCTCGTCCATGGTGCAAAGCGTTGAATGCGTTGGAATGCAAGAAACAAAAGTTGGCTGAGGAAAGATCAATACAAACATTACTAGCTGCACGTGACGAGTTTGAGCTTCCGCCACCAACAGATAGCCCTTTTCCCAATTCAACAAGTTACTTGCACCTGTGCCTCCTCGGTGGATACTTTACAATTTGTATTGGAAAATGATATTGGTCTATGAAAAATGAGTGAGATGGGCTATTTCTTTAAAGGCGCTTGCAGATAGCATCGGTAACTTCCTGGGTCGTGCTCTTGCCGCCAAGATCTGGGGTCTTAATCTGTCCCTCGCGAAGGACGCCATCAACTGCCTGGTAGATCCTTGCAGCCTCTGAGGCATATCCCATATGCTCCAACAGCAAACCTGCACTGCGGATCGCCGCAACTGGGTTTGCCTTCTGCTGTCCTGCAATATCCGGCGCCGATCCGTGAACAGGCTCACCGACCACAAAGTGGTCACCCACGTTAGCCGAAGGGACCAATCCCAAAGATCCAACAAGAGCAGCAGCGCCGTCGGAGATGATATCACCATAGAGGTTAGGGGCAACAACGACATCAAAGGCCTCGGGCTCACGGAACATGCGGTAAACCATCGAGTCAACCAACTGCTCATCCATGTCAACACCATCAAAGGCAGGGTTGTTCTCCTTGACGGAACGAACGGTTTCGCGCCAAAGACCATCAGTCACACTGAGGACGTTGGACTTGTGGATAATGGTGACTTTGGGCTTGCCGTGCCACAGTCTCTCGGAGGCGGGGAGGTTGGATCGGAGTTTGTCGCGCATCAGGGCCATGTTGAAGGCCATCTGACCGGCTCTTCGGGAAGCGAACTCGGAAATCTTGCGATCTGCATACGCGACCTTTAGGCCGTTGGCATCTGTCTCGATCCTCTCCTGCTTGATGTACTAAGGTACGAAATAATAATAGCGTCAGACGAAACCACTGTCTATGAAGCAGGATAAAGGAATATATAGAGTGGGAACCAAATGAAAATAGGGATAAGGAATACTTACAAGGCACTCGGTGTTCTCACGGATGATCAGCATGTCCAACTGCTTCTGGCCATCGCCAGCGACGGAGGCAACGGGACGGACGTTGGCATAGAGATCCAGGTGCTTTCTGAGCGCGACAATGGGTGATGAATATCCAGCAACCTTGTGCGATGGCGAGCTATCAAAATTTCAGGAACGACGTCGCCGGGGTTAGAAAAGATTCACACGATTTTCTTTGTCACGACGGACTGCTTTTCTAGACGATCTCTATCGTATCTCTCTGTGTTTCCAATCAATCTGGATCATCTCTGTCCTCCTTGGCCAATGCGCTCAATATCTGGTCGAAAGTAAGACGAAGAGGAAGGAAGTGGGGAGAAAAAATATGAAAATGAAGTTTTGCATCGCGTTCTCTTTACCTCACAGCTCCAAAGAGCGCGCCTTGACATTCGCCACGAAGACGAGCAAGGGTCTCCTCGGGAAGGGCAACACCGTGCTTCTGAAAGTGCTCAAATCCTGCATCCAAATGAATGAAATCGAAACGAGGGCTTGACTCAGTCTTAGGCAAGGACTCGAGGACTTGACGGGCAGCCTACAAGAAACAACCAAAATTGCCCTCAGTCAGCTTTTCTCTTGGGTAGATCACAGGATGTAAACACAGATCGTTTGGTGCTAAGCAACAGCGACTTACAGGGATGACCTCGCGACCAATACCATCTGCTGGGATCAGTCCGATGGTGACTTTGTTGGATTGGGCAGCAGTAGCGAACCCGCGACGAAGGAAAGATGCCATAGTTATGATAGGGATTGTGAGTGGAGTGAAGGGTTGAGGACGAGGGATGTGGAATGAGAGATGAAGAAGTGAATCGGATTCAAAAGGAAGGAAGAGGAGGGGCCAGCGTTGGTTCGTGCTGCTTTTATTCGTCGGGTACAGACGGTAAGATTCAACAGAGATAATCATTTCAGCGATCGCTCATGAAAATAAATCATATCTGCTCAGATCACATCTTATCCAAAAGTTTTCATTGCCACCAAGTTAATCGTACAACTTCAGCAAGTGAAGTGGTTATCTATTCTACATTCAGCTCGTTGTCGAATGGCCTGCCATAAAACTACGTGCTGCTCTGGACCTGATCGCAGGCTGGCTAACGCCTTTTGAGGGCTTCGTCGTGCCGGGCGACGTTGATCGAGAACGTGAAGAGGGTGCTAATGGCACCAAACCCTGCAGCTGGAGCTTACCGCCAGACGTCTGATCAGAAGCGACTACCATCGTTGTCGCAGATACGCTACGTACTGTCGATGTAGAGGATACGACAGACGAGGCACGAGATCTTGCTCCAGTGCTGGATGCTGGTGCCGTTACGGCATTCGAGACATTGGCTGCCTTGTAAGCCTCAAGTTCACGTTCGACTTGCAAGCACTTGAGACGCAAAGAGTCGCGGGTGTTAGAGAGGCCGAGGTTCTTCTTCTTCAGGGCCAGGACCTCTTCCTTGAGTTGCACTACTTGCTTGATCTGAAGAACGGAGAGATATACGATAAGGACGAGTTCTGCGCGCATGCATCAAAAGAGCAAACAACCTGCGACTAAACAACTACCTTTTGCTTCAAATTCAGGTTCTGTGCAGAATCGACATTCATCTTGGAAAGTCTGGATAACTCGTCTCCGGTCAATCCATGCTTTTTGATCATCGCGCGGACCTCAGTCTGGAGTTGGTTCTCAACCTGAAGACGTGCCTGCTCAGACTCTGCGAGCTCCTCGTGCAGCTTCGCCATGTCCAGCAATGTCGCTTCACGAGCCACATCCGCCTTCACATAGGCTTGTCTGTACTTTTCGTTGTCTTCTTTCACCTCTTTGATCCACGCCTCTGTTTCCTGGGTACGGGCGGTCATCATACGAAGTTCTTCCTCAAGTCGGGTGACCTCCTTCCCGGCATCTTCATTCTTGGAGAGATCACGAATAACCTTTTCCTGGTAGTCGTATTCGTCTTGGAGGGCTTTGATGATTGCCACTTTGCCAATGCTTTCGGCTTCAAGGAACTCGACCTCTCCGGTGAGGTGTCGAACCCGGTCTTCAAGCTCGGCAATCTTGGTCAAGAGTCCAGAGTGGTCCGTCTGAGCCTTCTTAAAGGTTGCCTCCTGCTCCTGTAAAGTAGCAGCCAGCGCAGCGGATGACTGCTTCAGGGCGGAATTCTCCTCAAGCAAGGTAGTATATTCGGTCTTGCTGACGGAGCACTCGGTCGTGTGGTAGACAAGAATATCGAGTACTGCGGCGGAGTGCTGCTGCCATATATCATGGGGTTGAGTTTCGTCGATCTTCTGCGTGGATCCCGACTTTTCAAACATCTCATTGAACGCGCTTTCCATCGCGCGGCATCGTGCCTCGAGCTCCTTGGTGCGCTCAGCGCTAGCCCTATACTCGACCTCTCTCTCAATGTTTGACCTTTCCAGCTTGGATTGAAGGGATTCGATTATGTCGCTCTGACACGCAGCGTTCTCGAGAGACTTCGCGTTCTCCAGCTCCAAAGCCTTTTCTTTCTGACGGAGCAAGTCAGTTTCTTTTGTGGCTGAATGGTGCATGTCCTCCAATTCCTTTATCCGTTTCTGGTCTTGGGCCTCGCGTTCTTTCGTCTCGCTTGTAATCAGTTCGATTTCGGTCTCCAGCGACTTGATCGACAGCTCCTTGGACTGGGACTCACTCTTCAACTGATCACGCTCGTTTTCCAGAATCTGGCTATCCTCTCCGAGTGATGCAAGTTGCTGAGACACCGAGAGGTTCTCCTCTTCCAGCATTGCAAGTCTTGCTAGCATCTCTGCGGCTTTCCTTTCCTCTTCCATCTTTTGGGCGATGACCTCCTCTCGTTGGGAATCGACTACCTTCAGTTCTGCTTGGATTGTATCGACGCTTTTCATCAACCTGGATAAATCTTCATTCCGTTGATCCAGAGTCACTTTCAGATCCGTTATTGTCGTATCGGATTCTCGCCTTTGGCTTTCTGACTCTGCTGAGAGAGTGTCGTATTTTGCTGACCATTTCTCCTGCTCCTGTGCGGACAAGTCCTTCAATTGTTCATACTGTCCTTCCAGAGCCGTCATGGCATTCGACATCTCTTGAAGGTGCGACTGGCTCTCGTTGTACTTGTCCTGTAGAACGGCTCGTTCCTGATGAACTTTGGCGAGAGCATCACGGTTCTGGCCCAGTTCTGTGGTCAAATGGGCAATAGACTGCTCAAGGTCCTGTCGCGCTTGTGAATGTTCTTGGCGCTCCTTCTCAAATTGTGCCTGCTGCTCTTCGTATTGACGAGTCATGTTCTCAACAGCCTCTGAGTGCCGTGTGCGTTGTTCTTCCAGAAGCTCCTCTGTTGTCTGATGCCTTTCTGTCATTTCTTCAAGTTCCTTGCGGAAACTCTGTAGTGACCGGTCCAAGTCTGACTTTTCATTCTCGAGACGAGCTTCCTTCTCTTTGTACTTCGACTCCATCTCTTGTTTTTCTTGCTCCATCCGCTGGATGGTGTCGTTGGCGCGGTCAATCTGTTCTTGCAGGTACTCTCTCTCCTTCTTCATGCTCTCGCGCAGCTCCCCGACCGTCCGCTGCTCGGCCTCCAGCTTCCGCTCCAACTCTTTGAAGAGTCTCTCGAGTTCTTCAAACTTGACCCTCCACACGTCCGAATTTTCTCTGGCTCTTAGCATCTCTTCCTCGTGCTGTTGTTCCGCCAACCGGTATCGTTCATTTGCATGGGCGACTTCTTGTTCAGCAGCTCCCTTTTGTTCGTCCAGCTGCTGCTGCCACTGCCGCCGTTCTAGCTCGACTTTCTGGCGAATATCATTCGAACTGGACTCATGCTCCTCAAGGGAAAGCCTCGTTCGGGCAAGAATCTTTTCGAGCTCATCGACTTTTTTCTGTAGCTGATTGGTTTTGCCAATCTTGTCATTCACCAAGGTGGCGGCCCTTTCTGATTTTTCGAGCTATAAAAAACACGGACGTGAGAGCAGAGGAAAGCAAAAAGGTTGTGAGCATTTCATTTTTTTTTTAGTGGCGTGTAAAAGATGCATGCATTGTCTAGCTCCTCTCGAGAGAGAGCCTCAGAGATGGCAACAGGTTAAAATGAAGAGATGCAGCGCAGTAGACGGGAATGCTATTTTTGAACTGGCCGCTCACTAACTTTGAATCAACTCTAATTGCAACAATCCTCATCAGTAAACTTACGGTGGCCTTCAGCATGTTGTGCCGTACGCCGAGTTCAGCTATGCGCGCGTTCGGTTAAAACCAAGAAAAAAATGTCGCCGATGGAGAATTTGGAGAATTAGTTTTGCGTTGTGTAACATTGACCTGTCGCAAGAGCACATGAGCGCGGATGACACATTTAGAATAGCGAGTTTCCCTCCAAAAAATCAACAACAGAAAAGGGGCAACGTACCGATCTCTGATTCCTTGCTGACCAGTTGGGTCTGGATTGAGCTCTTGTCCTTGACGGCACTTTGGTACATCGCCTCGGCCTTTTTTTGCTTCTCGCCCATGACGTCCAAATCTCGTTGTCGTGCGATGCGGTACTTCTCAAACTTGTCCGTCAAGTCTGTCAACTGTTTTTTGTTCACCACCGTAAATGCAATAGAATAAATACAGAATATCTCTTAGAATACGTTGATTGTAACAGCGATTAGGCGCAGGCACATCGTGATCGTTTCAGGGGGTTACAGCAGCTCCTGTCCTTCTGCCCTCTGCAGGATGCTTACAGCAGAACGCAAACCGCCAATACTTTGTCCCCATGATGTTGGCGTGCATCCCACATGAGGGCAGTGTAATTGTCGTTATTAATATGTTTTTAATTGTCTGCTTACCTCCTTTTTAAGCCTTTCTTCAACTTTATTCGTGCTGGCTGAAAACGTGAGACCCAATTTATCGCTGCTCTTTGATCGAGCAGTAGAAGGTCTTCGATTATGGTCCGGCGTCGTAGACCCGTTGGAATGAACAGAGGCAGTATCGGTGACAGATGTATCGTCGTCAATGACGAGTGAGGGGAGCGAGGTAGAAAGCCCATTTCGCTCGTATGGCGCTCCTAGTCCCGCCGGTCCTCCTCCAGCCTGACCATTGGGCCCGGATTCTTTCAGGTTGTCACCAAAGCGTTTGGTTTTACCCAGGAATCCGAACCGCTTATATGGGTCGTCCTCGTTGGCCTTGACATCGTAGTGGTTTGGCCCTGGAGTGACTTCAATCTGTGTTGTTGGAGTCCAGGAGACGACAGATGATTGTATGTGAATAATTATATCCAGCGTCGAAGTATGTGTAGCGCAAATCATTTTTGGTGATACACACCTTATCCGCAAAGCGCTCGCTTCGGGGAAACATGGTGATGTGGTGACCTCAACTGCCAATTGTCGAAGGGATATCTGTGGGACGAGTGAGTGCGAATGAGCGATGTGAATGGCGAATAGTGAATGCTGAATGACGAATGTTGAATGACAAAGAAAAAGACAAAAACGAAGGTTGCAGAGAAGCAAAGAGGTGTCAAAGAGCAGGAAAAAATAGGCCAATGCAAAAGGGCTCTCCTTCCTCCTACTCTTTAATCCTCTCCTCATATTTCCCTCCTAGTTGCTCCTTCATTTCAGTCTTTCATGGTGTAGTATGGCCTTGTCTGCTTTGCACCGTCTTTCGCTCCTGTTCACTATGACATTGTCCGTGGACGTTTCCTGTTCTTTCTTACGTTTTTGCCTTCTCCGTCCCTTTCGCCTTATTTCTGCACTCGACTCCTGGTCCCTTGCCTCGTCTTTTCAGGCTCCTCTTTCTCCATCACTCTTGGTTCGCGTCCCCTTGAGGCCCGGTACTTCCATATATCCTGAGACAGAATCGGATACCGCGCCGTTGGGTAGCAGCCAGGGCGAGTCCGCCCTTTAGAGTATATCACGTGCCTGATTTCTCTTTAACCTCTTTCCTCACAATTCGAAATTGCATCCAAATCTCTCTCTGACGCATCAACAAAACAGAGAACCTTCAACGCCATGTCTGCAACGAAAAGCAAGAGTTCTGACGATGAGGGCGCTGGGGCAGCTACAGGGCCCAAGAAGCATCACTTCACACCACTGGAATTACAAAAAAAGCAGTTAGACAAACTACTCGAAAAGATCGACAAGCCCGTCCACATTCCTGAGCGACCAGGACAAAAACAGACCAACAGGGAACCCAAGAATTATGTCAAGAATGTCCAGGGATCGAGTGCCGGAGCTGGAAGTGGAGAGTTTCACGTTTATAGGGCAGGGCGCAGGAGAGAGTATGCTCGACTGAAGAACATGGAACTCGAGTCCAAAGAGGTACGGGTTTTCATAACAAATGTCGCGCTGCTTCATTTGGTCTGGACACGTTTTCTTGCAGATTTGGCCATATGTCAGGCCGACTGACGTACATGTATTAACTGTGATCAATTTTATGTACTATGTCCTCCCTAGGAACGCGAACAACGCGAGTATGACGAGAGAATTCAGGCAAAACGGGCTGCGGACGAGGAAAAGACAGAAAAGAACAGGACCAAACGGCAGAGGAGAAAACAGCGAGCTAGCAACAACAAGTTGAGCAAAGGGAAAGAGGATAGCTACTCTGAAGATGAGGGGCACGACCAGAGAGAGAGCAAGCGATCAAAACACGAGTCTGATAATGAGGAGCAATAATCGACCGTAATTAGAGCAGCAATAAATCCAAGATCATGAACAGGAGCAAGAAGAGGACTTGTGGCGTATTACTGCGTTCTCATATGATGACAGGAGCAACAGAATGCTGATGGATGCTTCCAAGCGGATGCAAAATGTCTTTAAACTTTTTTTTGTCGCGGATTTTGATAGCACATATTGATGTCCTGCCGCGCACAGGTGCATTCCAGAACTTGCGAACAAAGCCGACGCCTGAGGGGGTACTCAAGAGAAGGGCCCATGCAAGTGGCGAAGGATGCAAAGGGTTCAAAATACATAGCCTACGACACATAAGATACAGCATGGCTAGTATTGAAATAAAATAAGCGCGTTCTTTATACATAGATCTGGTATGATTGTGGATCTGCTAAAACTACAGCACCATCGCAACTGCAACTCCCAAAATTCCCGCAATACCCACGACCAGACCCTGGACGTTGACACCAACCATGTTAGCAGCACTGGAAGTTGATCCGCTGCCCGATGTAGGAGTTGCCGACGCGCCGTTGTCGGTAATACACTGAGTCATATTAAATGTCGTAGCGTTCGCCACCAACACCACATCTGCGCACTGATACAACTCGCCATCCCCTCCATTGTAGATCACCTGGATGGTCGCGTTCGTGTTGTTGACCGCTCCTGTGAACGAGGTCAAGTTCAGAGACAGACAGGAATGGCCTGGATGGTTGATTGAGATGGAGGCAGGGGACGAGGCAGGGGTAGCAGCGGCGGCAGTGAAATTGGCAGCGGAGGGGTTGTTTCCGAGTGCGATGTTAATGGTAACCGTAGAGCTGACGTGGAAGGAGTTGATGTCGATGAAACCACCAGCTGTATTCAAATTAAAGGCGACCAGATATAAAGAGAACAAAGGTTTCCTGGTCAGTGACAGGCTTTAACGCAGTTATGCAGGGAAGATGTGTCGGTTTTCTGTTTTACAACAACAGAAAGAGGTAACTTACAGAGTGGGAACATGGATCGGTTGGTCGGCACGGCATTAAAACCTCCGCAGGGCGCGTTAGGTTCCGCATCGTCATCGAACCCACGAGAGATAGGGTAGTCGAGAATGAAGTGGGCCATGACTGAGGACGAGCTGCAGAGCAGCAACAGCGTTGAAGCGAGCGATGTAATCTTCATTTTGTGATACGGAGTATAAAGTGTATGGGAGAGAGGTTGTTGTGGCTCGAAGCGGATAGAGAGAAAGGTGCAAGGGAGTAGCTCGGAAGGTTGTCAGGTTTGGCAGGTTGTCAAAATGCAAGACTACAAAGATGAAAAAGAGGACCCCGTTGGACACGCCTTTCGCTCAATCAGGACATTTATCCGGTTTTGACAACCATTGCCATGCAATGAAACAACACGCAGATGGCGCGATTATCAAAA
The DNA here is from genome assembly GCA_025201705.1 of Dissophora ornata. Taxonomy (NCBI): domain Eukaryota; kingdom Fungi; phylum Mortierellomycota; class Mortierellomycetes; order Mortierellales; family Mortierellaceae; genus Dissophora; species Dissophora ornata. The sequence continues at coordinate 17,829 of MU616784.1, read as the reverse complement.
GGTTGTCGATGAAAACCCAGAGAGCAGGCGCGGACGGGGTGTGAATAGGGGGGCGAGGCTAGAACGTAGCCACTGTCCATCCCTCGGAAATTGCCTGTTTGAAGACAGGCGAGTGGACAGCTTGGTAAAATAAGAAAACGCCAACAGAAAAAGACGGGTCCCAGACCCAGTCTAAACACTCATGCACACACACACACACGCAGTCTACCCCCTGTCTGCTGCTCTTTGACAGAAAGATGTTGCAAGAGATGGGCTCTCGTGCTTTGACAACCTGTCATTTCGTTCTCTCTTTCTCCTCTGGGACTGACGGGTAAACCTTCCGTTGTGGTTGACAAGGCCCATTGGACACCAACTTCGTGTACCTTACACGCCCTGTATAATATTTTGCACTGCGGCGGTGCAGTGAACAGTACACGTATGTATTTCCGAAACAGAGCATTGTGGTATTTACAAAATATGGTGTTCATTGGACGCGAGAGAAAGAAAACACCTCATCCCTACTCATCCAAGAATTGATATATGTGTGGGTGGAGAGAAGGCACAACGCAAGTTGCTCATGACTTGAATTTGATAGTGACAGTGCCGGCCATCCTAGTAGAACAATGCAATTCAACCCTGTTAGTATTGCTGATTTACTCCCTGGAAGCACGAATGACACACCAGCACAATCGTGTAGACTTACGTGGCATACTGCGAGGCATGCGAGGATGTGACTACAATGTCGTCCAGACCGTCCTTGTTGAGATCCTCAACCAGCAGTTGCGATCCAAACCGACCTCTGACGTCTGATCCAATAAAACACTGCTTGATACGGTCCTGGTTGTCGTCATCTCCATCATCGTCATCTCCACCGCTGTTGCTACGAACAAGCTGTCGGCCTCGAACCCCAAGAATATCCTTCCTATGTGTGCTTCCGCCCCTACGATGCCGATCACCTTCGCTGTATTTGTCATCATCGTACTGTTTCTCGAAGTTGGGCGCCCACTCAAGGATCCTGCCAGCTTCTGCTTTCGCATATGGCTCCGTCAACCAAAGACTCCTGCCGTCCGTCGACACTTCCATTGCAGCAGATAGATGGGCCATCGACTGGGAGCCCTGTAAGAGATCAAGGACAATTTCTGGATTGGCATCCAGATCTGAGATCTTGACGTCGGCTCCGTAGGGAAGCCTAGAGATATCCAGGATACGGACCATGCCTGCCTGCCATTGACGGCCGACGCGGGGCAGACTGTGCAAAATGTCCTCAGACTGCGACCCAACTACGAGGAGCTCCTGAGGCACGCCAGCGGGAAATTGTCTGTCGAGACGTAGGGCGTGAGATGGAGCGATGCGATTTGGAGCAAGACTAGAGCCGAGTTGCTGAAATTTACTATCGCCGTGGATAGTAAAGATCTTTTGCGGTGCCGGCATAGGTTCAACCAGGGTGAGATCTTTGAAATGTGACTTGGAAAATTCAGGGATTACAAAGCCCTGGATCTTGCCACGCATAGCTTCCTGCTCCCCGACGCCGAATGTAGGCGAACTGACGACCAGGATCTTTCGGTCAGAAGGCTCCCGCTTCGGCGATCCGTAGTATTTCGGTAGGGAAGAATGAAGCCATGACAGAAGGGATGAAAGTGCAGAAGTGTCTGTACATGTTGCTTCATGGAACGCCTGCGAGATCATCGTGAAAGACGCCCCAAACCAACCAAAAGCCTCCTTTCCCAGAAGCTCCCAGTCATTTTCTGTATCCAGTTTGCGACCAATGTGCTTGGCCTGGGACAGAAAGGCCAAGACTTTGCCAGCTTGAGGCTTAAATTTTTTCAGTAGTTCCTCATCCTCGTCGTCATCTTCGTCATCATCCTCGTCACCATCCCCACCTCCTCTGTTTGACGGCGTGTAATCTGTAGACGGCTCAACAATTGTGGTGGCCATTGGCATTCCAATCACTAGATCCTTATGTCCAGATCCTGTCAGGTCCAGTCCTTGCAGCACGTATCCCAGCCCGGCAAGCGTATCCATTTTTGGGGGTATCTCTTGATTCTCGTGCCCCGCACGGTCATAGTTGATAACCAAGTCAGGCTTCTCGCTCAACCCTGATCCTTCATGTCCGAAAAACACATACACAGCGCCATCGTACTTCAAATCCTTGGCTCCGTGACCTGGAGCACCAACTGCTAAATCATCGATGCCATCTTGGTTGAGGTCAACAACCGCGAGTGACCATCCGAACCGCGACTGAGGCTCATCTGGATCACCGTACAAGATGCGGGAAGATATTGACCGAACATCTGTACTTGTATCTGCCTCTGGTGATGGGGGTTCGTCTTTTTGAGTGACGAAGAGAGATTGAACAGGCACGATAAAGACGACACCCTGAGAGGGCACTAAGGGGTCTAGTGTCATATGTGGAGCTGCCACAGCCAGATCAATGATTCCGTCTCCATCAAAGTCGCCAGTTGCAGCCGCATGTCCAAACGAAGAGTAGGCGATCGGGAGAAAGAGAGTTCTAGCGCGAGATTCGAGCTCATCTGTGAAAGAGAGGCAGACGCTGGAGCCTTCTTGGGACTTTTGTGATTTCGATTGTCGAAGATGCAGCTCAGCTTTACGAGTGTGACTCTTCCAAGTAAGCGGTTGTTGCATAGCGGAGGGGGATAGTTCACTGAACATATCCTCGTTTTCTTCTGACTGCCGGTAACCAGTTTCTTCCTTGGCTCCAGCGGTCTTCTCGTGCTTAGCACCTTCTATCTCTTCGATAGAGAATGTGACCATACCGGTTTCGTCGTCCACTTCACTGAGAACGCGGAAACCAGCATCGGTCAGTTGATTAAGAGCAGAAGCACCTTGAGCGACAGCTCCGCGTTCATGTTGGTGTCGAACCTGACCCTCCCGCGTATGTTTCATCGCATCCTTGTGACCCTTCTTGGTCCGCTCTTCCCATAGCGCATAGCACATGTTGAAAGTCTTGTTTGCTCTACGATCCTCGTCATCCGGCAACTTGCGCTCCTGACCAAGATACCCAGCAAGGCCGTTCCAACAGTCGACTGTCCACTCGGACATGTCCCGCAGACCTCCCATAGGATAGTCCTCTACTTGCTCAATCAAGAATGGTGACTAAATGACAAATTCGCATATTAAAAATCATCGCCCAATATCGCAAGAATGAATAGCCGCATAATATATCCGTTGCACGTAAAACATCTACTCTACCTTGGAAGCATACACTGGGAAGAGCTGACTACCAAGTCTGGCGTTTGCCTGAGCTCCAGCGAAACCATTACGCATGCAATGGCTGAGAGCTGGTCCTGGGACATAGTATCCCATCCGCTTGTATATCTCTGAGATGTCCTTCACAGGGACCTTCCAGGTCGTGACGAGATGGTCCATCTTGCTCATGTGGCTCAGGACAAACTCGGCTCCGATATCGGCGAGAGTGTGTCCCTTGGTGTAGTCGCCGTCAAAGCTAGTCTTAGCCAATGCTTTGATAAACCCAGCGTCGAGCCCTTGTAGTGCATGCCATGACATATCACCAAGAGAATGGGACACTGTCCCGAACAGAAACGTGATCAATGCCTATCAAAAGTGTTCTTTTCTTAGCATACAATGTCACAAGGTGATGGGAGCACCCATTATCAACGTGGATTCTCTCTTGGTGTTCTAACCTTTGTATGATCTGGCCACGGTTTTGGATAGGTTTCCAGGATGTACCTGACGGCAGCCTCTGCGAATGGAGGCCAATGCGCCTATTCCAAGCAAAGCGTCGTTAGTTAGGGGGCGAGGGAAGCATAGGCGATAGTAGATAGTCAAAACGCGCAGTTTCTGTGACCCAACAAAAAAAAAGAGGAGGATGTGCAACACAAAGCGTGGCACGGAACATTTTCCCATCAACAATATTCGAGTGGGAGGAGGGAGGGAATCGGGGAGATGAGAGATAGCGAGGACGATGACAGTGGACTATTGTTCATCGCTCCCAGTCGCACAGAAAAGGGGGACCGAGACACACACAGACGGTGCTGAATTACGAATTTTAAATAAATACGTGAGGGGAGCAAGCGAATATTCATTCGCCCATTCAATAGTGCAACATTACCTCCTCAGCAGCCTCGTTCCATATCTTGCCAATGCAATTGTAGCCCCAGTCAGGGAAGAAGCTTCCCGCGAATAATGACTCTTTTAGTTCCAGCAGAGGCACAAAGTCATACAGCCCCTGCGACCGATTCTTCCCCTCGCTCTGCTTCGCACCCTTTGTTGAATGCGAATGTGAATGTGAATGTGAATTTGAATGTGGATGTGAATGTGGGCAAGAGTCAGAGTGGAAGCACGAACATGAGGTCGAGGGGTCCTTTTTTGGATTGGCAGAGGTGTCCTGGATCCCTGCGAGGAGGATCCGACTGGCACGGAAAGCGATCTCGTTGTGGATCGTGACACCGCAGCTCTCAACGACGGTGCCCCTGTGCGAGTTGAGCGTGAAAAGGACGAGGAGCAGGGCCGTGGAGAGGCTGTGGGAGCGGAAGACGGAGCGTAGAACGAATCCTTTCATGGCAATGGCAATGGCAATGGCAATAGCAATAGCAGCGTTGGTATCATGCACAATTGGGCGCCAATGTGCGAAGTGCGAAGTGCGAAGTCAGACAAGACGTGTGTCAGGGGGACGGACTGTTTCGCTTTATGTTGGGGATAGTGGAAGTGAGGAATGAGAGTATGAATGTAAAGAAGAATGCGAATGTGAATGAGAAGAAGAGTCGACAGACAAAGGTCGTTTCTCGAATGGGCGTAATCGACCAGGCAGGGAGGAGCTGTTTCTCGCTCGTTCATTGCCCCTCTCGTGTGCGAAGCGAATATGCGAATGTGCTGTGATGAAGTGAGACCCGACAATGCGCCCGCTTTCAATAGTCCTGGTCCCTTGATCCTAATCGAGCGCTTGGTCTCTTGACAGCTTGTCCCCTGTCCTTGTAGCATCAACCTGATCACCATTCCTCTCCACTCCTATCGCCCCTCTTTCTTTTTCTTATCCACATTGCGCCTCTGCACGAAAACCAAACCATCCTTTCTCCTATTGCAATCGACAAGATCGATGCTGTCATTATTTGTGTCTGGCCATATGACACGCACCTACAGTGAAGCCCATCTTGCAACATTACGGTTAATGTGGTCCGAAAGACCTGGACATTGACACAAAATAAAACTCTCTTATCCTCATGTGCTCTCAATTGCCCTGTGCTTGCAACATGTTGCTTCCTCCTTTCCTCCACTCCGTCCCTGTATTGCGTGGCTAACTTGGTCATAGGATGGAGGAGCTGTAAAGCACTCGGACACCTCGACGCCGATTTACCTCCGATGTAGACAAGTTTATCCTATGATTCTCTTTCATTCGTGTGCATGTTCCACACCATTGGTTCTTTGAGCATTTAATGTATGCACGTACGCACGTCCATCCTCGTTCCGCTTTGCTCTCACAGTCGCTGTTGTGCCACGTTGTGACCAAGCTAAGCAACCCATTATTGACCACTTAGGATGACATGGGACATATCACAAGTTCTGCACTCTGGTTGTCAACCTTTTGTTTGTTTTCTCGAAAAGAAGCTTTGTGGGCAAGCAAGCAAGGGGAGCATGCAACACAAACAAAGCGCAACAACCACACGGCGGCAAACGATGAAGGAAATGGAGGGAGAGGTAGTCCATGGCGTATTTTGCGTCGCTGACAAGCCAGCCGCACATCTACCACTTTCACTCGGTTAAATGATAAACTTGCGCCTGCTGATTGCCCTCGCGCTTGAGCTTGTGAGTGTCCATGCCCTCATCCTCGATTGCTCTTACAAAGTAAATCGAGGAGGCTTTGGTCATGATATCCTCCTTTCTCCTTCGCTCTAGTCAAAAAGACTTTGTGCACATGAAGGGGCAAAGACGGTCGTCAATAGATTGTTTATTTGTCTGCGCGAGAACGAGGCGTGTGCTATGCGCTCCTGACTCCTAACATCATCGGCGAGGTCTCCTGAACACCTTCTCACAATACAAACGAAGCTCGGAGAGGGAAAACATCCCCATATGGGCGCACTGTATGTAACAAAAAGAAATGGAGAGTGAGGCGGCGTTCTGATATTCGGTCAAGGAGGCATGTGTGTCCACAAGTAAAGTTGGCAAGTGCGTCGACTACGGCGTAGAAAAGGTTAAAACGTATTCATCGCAGATTCCACACCGTCTTCCTCATTTGGATCCTTGCAAGGAGTCAGTGGCAAAGGCCTCAGGGGCACATTTGGGAACATTGTCGTGGTTGAAATTCCGAACACAGCGTGTTCCCACCAATTTCCCTGCCCGATTGGCCTTGTCTCTTACTACTGTTAACTGACGCGTTGATACCGCGGTTGGAGGGATTCTCTCCGTTCGATCGTCTTGCAGTTGCGACAGTGAAAATCGACACAGCACCGTCACCCAGATCAATTCTTGGGTGATTTTCAGCTTGGTGGCTCTGAGATACGTGACAAGGGTCCATGAAGATCTGTTGCCTTCGCGGTTTTCTTCCTGTAATCCCGAGGGACAAATATTGTTATTATCTTCTTTGCTGTCGTCGTCGTCCTCCTCCTCCTGCGCATCGTCCACTGTGCGAAAGCTCAGGCTTCTAGACGAGATCGATGACGCTACTAACGAGTTTTCCGAGCTTGATCCATCCGACTGCTCGTGTCTCATCATCCCACCATAGTGCTCGGTATATAACGATCCTTCCGGGCAGAGATGGGCGTTTTGGGTATAAGAACGCCGACATTGGTTGTTCTCAAATTCCTTTTTCTTCGAGTCATGAAAACTACGGCACCAGCTTGCGATTTTTCCTACGAGAGATGGTAATTTTTCTGGAATGTTACTGGCGGAGGGTGTTTTAGCTCTGCGAAAGAGATTGGCACTCATGTTTTCTGTTTTTGAAGTGTGGAGCGACATTTTGTTTCTTTCTCTTTCAATGAAATGAAGCGGAGGGGAAATAGTCTAAATTGGCAGAATGGGAAACGCGTCGAAACGGGCTGTGCAGGATGTTTGCAGCCGAAGAGGGAGGAGGTATTTAGTAGTTTTTTAAGAAGGGCGCTGGGTTGGCGGCCATCTATATACTCCGACGAAGCGATTTTTAACTTTCGCAACATTTCGTATGTCCTATCGCTTATTTTCTAAACCACGCGAAAGGCTTATTTATGCCTCTGAAGATGCGAAATATGGTGATCTTTGTTTCGTTTCTTATTTTGTTCGAGAGTAAAAAAAAGGCCCTTCAGCACTTCGCAAAGCCAAGGAACTGCGAGCATCACAAAAGGGGTTCTACGATTTACCTCACTAGAGATATCCAGGATAAACATCAGAGAGTGGAATAGTCGCTTGAGAGGATATCACCCACTGGAAGCCTTCAAGAAATTAGAGTTGCTGCTGCCTGTGAGTGTATGGAATTTCACAGTTGTATTTCCATATCAGACTCGTAATCCTATTGCAAGTCGAAGAGATACGTTCTTTTGTTTCTTCTCTAGGACTTCTCATAGTTGAACCCGAGAACTCTGGCCAAGCTCCAAAGCGCTTTTTTTTTTTTTTTTTTTTTTTTTTTTTTTTTTACAACGCGACGAAAACAAGCCCCTTCGCAATGAAGGTATCCTGAAGGTATCCACCAACGCTATTTAACCAGTCGCGTTCCCATGGGTTAACCCAGTGGCCACACGCAACTATTCCCGCCCTTCGTCAGGTGTTAAAAACTTGACCCTCTCCATGGTACCCAGGCGACCCAAAGCGCAGGCCAATTGCTAGGGGGGGGGTTTTTTTTACTAAGAAGGACCCCCCAGGGTCATGGTTTTTTTATTTTTATTTTTTATTTTTTATTCTAGAATTGCCTCTGATCTCGCTCTCTTTAATCTGATAGATATGTCAATTCGTACTGTAGCACATGGACCTCGGGTTTAACTGCTAATTCGACGTCGACCGTGGTTTCAGTAAGGGAGGTTGATCTAACATTACGCTCCTCATGGTACTTGTCCTGCTCACATCGTACCGTCTGGCTCGTCACCATCTAGGTCGTGCGACATCACGTTTTCGCATGGTAATAGTCCTGCTTGGCATTCCGACTGGCTCGTCACCAGAGTTGTTGTGAAGGATTGAACCCATGCTTGGAGATAGGGGGAGCCTCCACGCTCCCGGCTTGCTTGACTTGGAACCAGAGACCTTTAGATCGAAAGGTGGAAGCTTTTCCAACTAAGCTGAAAGGCTCGCCCGCCTGACCCCCCAGGGTCATGCTACTTGCTAGGGAGTTGACAGGTCACGTGCACTCACATATATAACCGGGTCACGTGTTCTTTATTCGGCTCTCCACCGCGATAGGATAGGCTGGGTTCCCAAGACGAACAGCCAATCAAATTACAGGCAATTCGGGGATCTAGCTCAAATGGTAGAGCGCTCGCTTAGCATGCGAGAGGCACTGGGATCGATGCCCAGGTTCTCCAATCTTTTACCTGTTCTTGGCTCAAATCCGCTTTTTTTTTTTTGTTTTTCGCCATTGAGCAGAAGGCTACCTTTGGTCTTTGAAGCTGATCATGCGTTCTTTTTCTTCGTTCTTCTGCATGTCGTCAATATGTTTGCCACCGATCATCGTGGACACACGATATGGCCACGGTTATGCACGCGTTCGATAAAATAATCGGCACGGGGAGAGACCAAAGGGAGTATGCTGCCTTTGAGTCATTCTGTCTTTTCTTTTGTATACTCCTGCAATACGCGAGAGATATTCATTTGCATATCAACTGAGCATAGCCTCCAAAGTCGAAACGCCATGTCGTTACCCTCGATTTTGTCTACGTGGCAGTTCCAAGGAAAAAAGGCCTTTGATTTTTTTTCGCTCCTTTGTGTCCTCGCTATGACGCTTAAAATAAACAAAGCATGCTGTGTGTCGAACACGTATGTTGATTGTGGAACGCATTGGGTTGCTGTTGGTCACGCCGATTGTGTGCGAATTTGTGTGTGCACGCGGGTTGGACGAATCTCCACAAAAGAGATTGCCTCCCCTCCCTCCCTTTTTCTTCATTCATCTTTTACATTGTCCAACGTCCCACCAATGGCTATTCCCTCTATCTACCCCACAAACCACGATGAGGCGGTAAATTCCGGGGTTCCCTCTGCGCCTGTCATTGCCACTCATGCATCAAATCTCTAAACTTGAGCTAGTTTTTGTTTACATGCTCCTCATCCAACCTAGGCTTTGCTGGAGCCGTACACTTACATTTGCTCGAACCCGGGAAAAGAGATGCGCACAGAGCTGATCGAGGCCTTCAATATCTGGATCAAGGTCCCTCCACAAGACCTGGCCGTTATCACCAAGGTCATCAAGATGCTTCATACGTCTAGTCTATTGTATGAATCTATACCTTTTATACTTTGCATTCTATTCAGGCACAAGGACGAAACGTTTGGACAGAAGCGAACAGTTGACTCATCAGTCGCTGGAATTGACGGCGTGTTTTCTCTCTCTCTTTCTAGGGTCGATGACATTGAGGATGATTCTGTGTTGCGAAGAGGGGAACCAGGTAAAAATATCTCGCCCTTTTTTTTTTTCTTACGCCCTCGTGATTGAACAGCTGTGTATCGGGTGACTAAAAGCTTTGCCTCCATTTCTAGTCGCTCATAAGATCTTTGGCGTACCTGCAACTATCAATTGCGCAAACTATGTCTACTTTTTGGCACTCGCAGAATTGAACAAGATCCCAAACCCCAAGATGCTCACTATCTTTACTGGTAAAAAATGCTTCTTGATCACAGACGGGTCGAATCAAAAAAAGGATCTTTAGAGAAGCCGCATAACTTACATCAAGACTTTTCAATTTGGGTTTAAAAAAACATATAGAGGAGTTGCTGTGTCTGCACAGAGGACAAGGGATGGAGCTGCTGTGGAGAGATAGTCTGACTTGTCCCACTGAAGAGGAATACATCGCCATGGTCAATGACAGTAAGGAAGAGACTCTACGACAAAGTCAGGATATTAGACATATGGACATGAACGAAAAGAAGGGATGCAGCGGATCGAATGCTTTTGACCTCAGATGCTAAACACACCACACATCTTTTGGATTTTTTTTAGAAACGGGAGGACTTTTGCGCCTTGCTGTGAAGCTCATGCAGGCGGCCAGCGATTGCGAAGTGTAAGTTTTGTGAATGTCGTGATTGGCATTGCTCTGTGTCGTCGCTATTGTTAGTGTGCGCAGACAATTAATATGATTTTTCACGTTTTACTTGGTCAATAAAAATAGAGATTATGTGCCGATGGTAGAGCTGATCGGTATTCACTTCCAGATCAGAGACGATTACTTGAATCTTCAGTCCAGTCAGGTAAAAAAAAAAAAAAGAGCAGGAGAACAGGAGTATAGGGGAGCAAAGAGTGCACGGAAGATATGAGGAAACGATACCACTCAGTTCCTGACTCCAATGTCATGGATTTGGAATACAATGTAAATAGTACTCAGCAAACAAAGGATTCTGTGAAGACTTGACGGAAGGAAAGTTCTCGTTTCCAATCATCCATTCTATCCGGGCAAACCCCAACAGCCGAAAGCTCTTGAGTAAGTCCAGCGCTTCATTGCAAGGCCTCGAAAAAAAAAGATTTAAGGCTGACGATTTATTGCATCTCTTCATAGATATCCTGAAGCAAAAGCCAACGGAGCCAGAGCTGAAGAGCTATGCGGTCAATTTGATGAATGGCACGAAAACTTTTGAGTATTGCAGACAGCGGATGAGCTATTACGAGCAGCGAGCACAAGAAGAGGTCCGACGACTCGGCGGCAATATCAGGCTAGAGAAGATCATTGATAGATTGAGCATCCCAGACCCGGAGGTCGACGCCAACAAGGACGTCGTGCCTGTATTCGTTGTCAGTTCAGAGATCAAGAAGTGAGGCATGATCCTTAGGACTACCTACAATAAAAAAAACATGCGAGCGAAATTATGGACATTGAAGGCCCTTGGCGCATCTTGGTCTTACTTTGTTTGTTGCAGTCTAAATACTATTTCTCTAGCAATACATTTCGCCATCGACAAAGAGGTCACTAGTATCCATATTCACAGGATCCAAGAGTTGGCACCACCTCAAGCGACATTGCCAAGGTGATTTTCCTGATTGCATGGCCTTGGCTGCCGAGTACCAGTCATCACGCCCGACAAACTTGACAACCCTCAGGAGCCTGCCATCCTCGTTCGAAGTCCACCTCCCATGTCGGATCAAATACTGGAATGAACTTTCCCACACGCGTCTACATGGCATCTTTTTCCATCCCGGTCCCATCCTCTTCTCGACCTCGATCCAGCGGGGACTTTGCAGATCTTCCAACTCCAGACTATTATTACCATTACCATCCCCTACAGCTATCCCGTTTTCGCCCCCGTGTCTATTCTCATCCCCGTGAGTCGCAGGGGAAGTATCGCTCATAAGTTCTTTGATAGAGCCCAAGAGTCGATAGTACTCGTTTTCATCAATGACCGTCGCCTTGTCCGAGATCCTGAACCAATGTCGGGCAATGTCATCCTTCGTCATATGTGGCAAGAAATGGTCCCGGATCTGCGTCAGTTTCTTAGGCCCCAAAAGTCGAACACCTTCCTCCAGTTTCTTGATATCCTCATGTGTCCAGACCACACGATTCGTTGTGTCGTGTAAAAACTTCCAGTGGTTCTTGCAAACGCGAGAGGTCGTATTCGGATGCACTCGGCGAGATACCCAAGACCAGTTGATTTCGTCCAGATGGATCGCTCGCGACTTGTAGGCCTGACGGATCACAGCCTGAAGACGAACAGAGAGTTCCTTATCCCAAACAAACGATTGCGACCTTGAAGTCTTGGACGCCGCTGCTTCTGCTGCTGTGGATTGGTCGCCGTTGTCCGCAAGAGTCGCATCTACGATATCGCCCGAATCGCCATCCGAGAATGAAAGGTTCTTTGGAAGGTGCTTGAAGTCTTGAGTGATCGTCCTGGCCAACGCTTGAATCCTCTCTAGATCTACTCCATTCTCCTCCCCAAGAGCTGCATCCTGTTGGACGCCATGGCGGGCTAAGTGCCTAGTGATATCCGTAAAGTACTTCTTACAGGAGACCATTGGGACATCCATAGCGCTTGCGATCTGTGTCCAGTTCTGACCATGCTGATTCCAGAGGTGCCAGAACTGGACTTGCTGCTTCTTTGTCCAAGTTCCTTCACCTTCATTGTTGAATGCCATCCCCACCGGATTCTCGGCGTCCTTTCCAGATACTGAAAGGTGGGACATTGAGGTTGAAGAAGAGCCGGGGTTGCTATCGCTAGTGCCGCTACTCCTGGCGCTTTCAACCTGCGATGGTGGTTTGTCCACATATGTTATCGAGCTCGTCACGGGCATATCCAGATTCTTCCAACACGTCCGACACTCTGCCGCGGTAAACCTTTCATTCAACACCTCTTTCGCCACAGCATCCCACTTGTCCAACCCATGCTTCAGCACAAATTGGATTAACACTGTCTCCTCTTTGGCGGACCATCCTGGGTTCATCAGATACAGCTGCGAAAATGCATCCAGCTTCGTCTTCTTCTTCCAGGACCGATGATGGCTGTACCGCTGCTCATCCTTCAGTAGTGAGTTCCAGCTCAGGCGATCCTGACCCCTATCCACCTGTTGCATTGGCTTTAAGTTTGACAGCATCTCTCTCATATTCATCAGCTGCTCCTGTGAATCAGCCCTTTGCTGCACTAACTGAGCATCCAGTTTTTGCTGTCGCTGTTGCTGTTCTCGCTCTTTCCTCTTGCGTCGTGACTCAACTGCCTTTTCCACACTTGACTCCACCTCCCCAAAGTCCACGAGTCCCATCTGGCGCCACCTCTCCACGCACGCCAACCGGTGCACCCCGAGAATCTGCGAGATCTCTGGCCAACTCTTGGACGATGTCACGAGTCTCTCAAGTTCCTTATCCCGTTCGGCTGTCCAGAAGTCTTTCAAGATCGGGTTTAACATGGATTCGAAACGACTCATACAAGTCGCAGGCTCCCGTCCGAGTTGTTGGCCAATTTCGAGCCATTTTTTGTTGTGGAGAGTGCGCAACTCCAAGAGAAGAGTGTCAGCTTCAGGACTCCAGTCGAGTTTAGGACGTTTTCGTAGTGTTTTCACCGAGTCTGTCGTTGTGGATTCTATCGTAGTCGCCTTCAGACCAAATTGTGAATTGCTGACAGATCTTGGTGTGATTGGTGTGGCCGGTATAGTTGCTGTAGCAGTAGACTCGTTTGAAAAGAGGCGAGCGGTGGCTCCATGGAGATGAATGTTGTTGGTTTGGAATATTTGCAATGGGCGACGGGTAGCCGTCGTCCTACAGAGCGCCGTCTTGTGTGGCAGGGCAGAGCGAGTTAGCCAAAGAGAGGCAAACCGCTGCTGTAACTGTCTGGTAACAGCTGCGGCGGAGAGGCGTGGAGGAACCATACCGGGTAATGTTCACGGAACGAAAGCTGATCTCGACCATTGTCAACCAAGGTTTCGCTTTTTGTTGTGCCTGAGTGACTGCTTAGATACACCAAAATACAATGGTAGCGCCACCAATTTTTATATTTGTTTTGGGCGGAGTACAGCCTGAATGGTCGCTCAGTGTGGTTTATTGCTGGTTGTCGCATTGCTACTGCGCATCTTATTCGCAACAGAGCGAGGGACCATCAGCTGAGCCATGCTCTGTTGCAACTGGTCAATATCCATGTCGATTTTGTCCTTCTTTCCTTGAGAACTATGACCACTTGTCGTAGCCACAGGCGTTGCTGAGGTGTTCCGAGCTGGTGCAGTGTCAGTCTCCATGTCTTGATCTGCCACAAAAGAGCTTCTCCTCGTTGCTTGTCTAGGCTCCGGTGTCCGATACTGCTTGAATGCGTTCTTTTTCGGCGGTAACTCTGATGTTTTTTTACTTCCTGATTCAGATGTCGATGATACAGATATACGGCGATTCGCGTTCTTCTGCACTGACGTTGTTGTCGCTGCTGGTTCGACATCCATAGCTCCAGAGTCAGCTGCGCTTTGATATCCAGGGTTGCCTTGTTGGTGTTGTGGATGTGGTACATGCTGGTTCTTATTTTGGTTCACTTTTTGTCGACCCTGCTCTCTTGAATGCCAGAGTGCCTTCTCCTTCTGTACATCCTTCATCCTCTCGTTGAAAGGCACAACACCCGTCAAAATGATTGCGAAATTAAACCACTTTGGATAGTGGTGCTTGTCAATCATATGGCGCCGCCTTTTCTGCGGAGTGGAGCACATTCGATCACAACCCTCAACGAAGCATTGATACTAAGGATGGGCAAGTGCACCAACAACAATGGCTGCTCAGTGAATGGTCCAATATAAGCAATCAACCTAAGATCAACTCAAAAAAAGATTCAAAGCGCTTTTTTACTTACAGTCTTTTCCCCTCGCTCTCGTTTGATCCTGACCATGACATCATGGACCTCGCGGAGATGTAGCTCCAACCATTTCTCTCCAGGAAACGGCTTCTTGCAAGTCTCACAGATGTAGCGATGGTTGGTCTCATAGTGGTGCTCATATGCTGCAGCGTTCGGGAATGTCCAGTCTCCATGACATCGGCCCACGTAGCACGCTTGAGCGGGTCTATGTTGAGCACAAGACAAGGGAGTGTATAAAACGTCGTGTTCTTTTTGACAAGTCGCAGCAAAGAGCATTATTCCACGCTAAAGTAGAGAGTTGAGGCATACGTGAAATGGGCGCGCGTCTTTTCGTGGTCGTCATATTCATTCTCCAGCATATCCGGAATGTATGCGTTTGCATCCTCGAGGCGAAGCCATGCTGCCTTGTACTCGTATGTTCCTTCTTGAAAGAAAGGGTCGTCCTGACATAGTGCTCTCTTTTTTGGAAATGTAATCAGGTTGCTATTGTTGACAGCTGGAGTTGCTGCGGAGGCAGCTGCTGAATCAGCGCCACTGCTGCCGTTGGAGAGTAGTGTGAATGCTGGTTGGTCGATCTCCATGTCGTGTTGGGGTCATTACGCCTTTGCAAATGTGGAACGTTTGAAAGCGCGTGGGCGAAAGGGGGAAAAAAAAATGAAAGTGGCTTTGTATTTCCGACCTTGCTGATCTTCTACGGCCACTCGGACCCTTCGATCCGGAACCACCTCGGACATTCGATTACTACCAGCCATGAGCTCAGGACTTGTTCATTCAGGAAGGGCTATACAGCGGCAGCTCTCCTCATCCCTCAGCAGGAGTTCAGCCGCAGCATGGAATCGTGGTGTGGTGGCATCGATCATAGTTCGCCGGGGGTTTGCTCATGTGCACGATCACAACTGTATTCACGACCACAGCCACGACCACAGCCACGACCACAGCAGCCATAACCACGACCACAGCAGCCATAGCCACGGCCATAGTCATAAAAAGCAATCCCCTTTCACCCTCGATTCGAAGGGACGCTCTTCAAGAAAGAAAGCCAACCTACAGAAGGAGATCTTGCCTGCTCCAGCCAAGGCGATTGAATACTGCCAGGATTTGGTCCGGTGCGTCTCGGATCCAGTGTTTTGTAGAGTTGATCGATCTTGGAGTGTCTCTTGAATCAAGAACAACTGACTAACGTCTCTGTCGGTTCTTTTTATGCCACTGTTTTGCGCGTATGCCTACTTCCAGGAGAGCAGATTATGAGGGGTTTCTCTGCACCCAGTTCTTCCCAAAACACCAGCAGCCGACGCAGATGGCGCTCAGGGCCTTCAACATCGAGCTGGCTTCGATCCGGGAATCCGTCAGCAATACGGATATTGGCCGCATGCGGATGCAATTTTGGAGAGACTCGCTCGACAAAGTCTTTGCGAGTGTACCTCCACAACAACCCGTTGCACTAGCTCTCGCGCATGCGATTCAGGAACAGGCACTGCATCACCAACAGGAGGGCGTCGCAGGGGACTCGGAGATGTCTCTGATCTGGTTCAAGCGCATGATCACAGAGCGTGAACAGAATTTATCGGATCCGCAGTTCATGACTATCGGTCAGATGGAGACCTATTGCGAGAACACCTTTGGATCATTGCTATATTTGCAGCTCGAGTCGGTTGGCGTCAAGTCATTGGAGGCAGATCATGCAGCCAGTCATATGGCCAAGGCAATGGGAATCGCCACCATGCTGAGAGCTTTTCCTTTCCATATGCAACAAAACCGAATGGTCATCCCAGCTGAGATTACTGCCAAGGTATTGAAAATGAAGAACTAGAGATGCGGAGTGAGAAAAAGAAAAGTTTTTGACGGTTTGTCTCCCACGACTAATGTTTGTACGTGTCCAATGAACCTACCAGCACAACCTGTCGCAAGAGGCGCTTTTCAGGAACCCGACCATCACTTCTGCGCTCCAGGATGCCACTCTTGAGGTTGCAACCGCTGCGCATGTACACCTCGCAACAGCGCAGTCGTATATGGATAATTTGCCCAAAGCCGCCCTCCCTGTCCTGATGGCTGGTATCCCCACAGAGTCGTATCTAGCCCGACTAGAGCAGGCGGACTTTAATCCATTAGCGCCGAATATTCAGCAGCGCGAGTGGTACTTGCCCGCCAAGCTGTGGTATCGCTGGCGACAGGGCAAACTCTTTGACATCAAGTAGTGTAGATGTACAGTACGTTAGATAATAAAACCACCTAGAACACCATTTCTTGTGTGCGCCGCTATACTTTGAGGTCGTGTGCTCTCAAGCCTTCGAAAGGTCGTGTGGTTGATGCCCGCTATTTCCAACAACTCTCGGTCACATGATTACAGATCTTTTTGAGTCACTCGATGTCAGGTTGAGCACTTCGGAGAATTTAAGATTTTCACGAGTGGTCATCTCCAATTGAAGCGCTTGGGGCTCCTCCCTGATAATCGTCAGTGGAGATCTCTGTAGATGCAGGAGGTACAGAGGGCGAGCAGAGCATGTTGCAGGGTGTAAACCACATCATGTGCAGATACAGCAAGGAAGATGAGTGGTACCTGATAGTTTTGAACTGGTTTGTGAGAAAAAAAAGGTTTAGCAACGTCATGTGGGTAATCTCAGTCCATTGGGCCGAGTACACGGGTTTCAGGGGAAGGCTGGCAGTTGGAGCAGCTGCCGAGATAGAGGAGCAGCACGTAGAGTGGAATTAAAGCGGGGCATGTAATATGTACACGGCAGCGATCTGGCTGTGTTCGAGGGGGGGTGGCCGGGGACCTGTTTGTTTGGGTTGTGAGAGAACATGACCACGAGGAGGATCTAAACTCAAAAGCGAAAGCAGCCGTTTTGGAAGGAAGGAGAGACATTGAGAGACGAATGGTGGGCGAGATTGTGGCGTCCTTATCAGCCGGATCGAAATCTGTGCTTTTTCTGGCCTGATTGTTGAGCCGCATATATAAACCAACCAGTGCCGTCTCTGTTTTCTTGTTTTCCTCTCTTCTCTCTTCCAACTCCCAACACACATACGCACGCAAACCAACGCAGCCTGATATTCCCTTGTGTTTTTATCCTGACAGAATAAACTCCACAAGCGAATCATCCTCTTGAAGTCTACTTCAGCCCCACCCGCACTCTTTCTGTCGTAGTACACATTTCCATGTACTCCCACTCGCAAGAAAAGAACTCTGCCGATTACATCTCTGACCAAGGTAAGCATATCCTGCACCGTTTGCCGCCACGCCCGGGGCATGACCTGCCGTGCCTCGCCTTGCTGTCTGATGCCTGCAATATCGGCCCTTGATGACACAATTGCTAACCGCATTTATCGCTGTCTCTTTTCCTTCCGTCCCTACCTCCACTCCCACCCAGTCTGGAAGAACGCCAATCCAAACCAATTCTAAGCACCCACTTTGTTAACCTTTGTATACAGCCATTCAGTACCAAAACCCACATTTTTTTTTTT
>MU616783.1:0-42834 GCA_025201705.1 Dissophora ornata | reverse complement strand
TTGCCTGTTATCAGAAAAAGGCACATGCAATACTCTGCTCTGCGTGTGAAATGGTATGAGCCGGCTCCTCTAGTAGAACGGATGTAACAGGAAGGTCCTAAGAAACGCTCAACGCTCAAATATCTAGAGTTTCCCGACAACTCTTTACCTTGTGGCATGCTGAATAATCGAGTAGAAGTACAGACACAGAAGTGAAAAAAAAAAAAAAAAAAAAAAAAAAAAAAAAAAAAAAAAAAAAAAAAAAAAAAAAAAAAAAAAAAAAAAAAAAAAAAAAAATAAAAAAAAAAAAAAAAAAAAAAAAAAAAAAAAAAAAAGCACAGGAATGTTATCATTGTATATACACATTTACCATCACCAATGAGCACCGTACGCCCACTATGCCACGTTTCAAACAACTTTTCTTCCAACATGACCTTGGAGATGTATTCCTTGGGTGTGTGTTCTATGAGATCACCAATCGTCATGTTGTTCCTGGGCACCGGGAAATCCTTGACCTGTTTACACATCGCCTCCGCAGCCTCGGGACCCCACTCTGTGTTGCGGAATGTGTCGCTCTCCTTGCTGGATTCAGAGTCTAGCTGTTCGAGAACCATCCAACAGATAGTGTTGAATTTTGTCGTGAATGTGATCCACTGCGGAATAAAAAGATTCGTTTAGTTCCCCACACACACACACAAAACGGAAGTTCATTATGAAAAAAAAAAAAAACTCAACACTTACGGCATAGGGTTTGTTCTCGCCGATAATTGTCTCAAACCAAGTATGATCATCCTTCAAATGAGTAAACACCTCAGGATCTAGCGGTCGAGTCTGTCCTACCAAACACGTGCTATTGAATGGTAAAAGTGCACTGTCCCCTCTGGGCAATCTCCTTTCGGTTTGTAATTGTTTGTAAAGGTTTTGTCGAACACCCGAATACGCGCCATCGGCTCCGACGAGGATATCGGCCCTATAGGTCGAACCATCGGAACAGGAAATCATTACACCTTCATCATCTTGTTTACAGGAAAGAATTTTTTTGGAGAAGAGGATCTTGTCGGTGGGGACAAGTTTGGAGATAATGTCGACGAGAGTGGGACGGGAGATGATGTGGGGTAGGAATCCACCGCTAAAAAAGGATAGAAATAAAAATGCCTCGATTAATGATCAACACGACGCACACACACACACACACACTCTCTCTCTCTCTCTATCTATCTATCTCTCCTTTAGAAAGTCTCACCACTTTTACATTTTTTCGGAAGGGCTGTAATCAAGAGTTCGTGTCTTCTCCCGATTCTCGTTATATCCTGTCGAGAATCCGAACGGTTTTGCATTCTCCAGTATTTCATCCAAGATCCCCAACTGTTCAAACAATGGCATGACATTGGATCCGATACTTAATGCGGATCCCAGAGGTTTCACTTCCCGAGCACGCTCAAAGACTTGGTATTCGATCCCGGCACGTTCCATGAGTGCTGCAAAGATCATACCACCGATGCCTGCACCGACAATAATGATACGGGCCTTGGTCGGCGTCGGATTCTTGTAGGCATCAGCTGTGAGATCCAGGGAGCTCATTCTTATTTTTTATATTTTTTTTTGGCTGTGTTGTGTTGTGTTGTGTTTGATTGAACCACAGGCTGGCGTTTTAAATAGGCTGCAAGTGGTGCCAGGGAGGGTGGAGAGGAGAAATATTGAGCAAGTCTGAGGGGTGTGGAGATGGAGGTAGAAGGTACGGATATTAATATTGCTATACAAAAAAAAAAAAAAAAGAATCTAACAAAAAGGACTTTATTTATGACTTCTCTGTCAGCTACACCATTCAAACATTGTAATCAAACTCCGGCTTCCATGTACGGACAGACAACCGGGCTCAGCTTCTTTCAATTTGACAAGTGGATGGAATTCTCACTAGAGTACCTCGACACGAGACAAAACAAAAAGAGCTTGCAGGTTGTACATGTACATCTCTGATAGCTCAATCCCGTTTTGTTCGATAAAGATGTTCATGTGTTGATGAATGCCCATGTGCGCACTGCGCTTCCAAGTTATTCCGCTACACCTCGAAGGGCAGCAAGCGCTACCAGTTCACTCCCCGAATTGGTCTCAGGACGTTAGAATTAAGGTTGATGGTGATGACAGAAGGTAATAAAAGGGTTCATAACTCTATCACCCTATTTTTCTCGCCCGTGTACAGTGTACTGGCTGGATCCGTTCACCCCGTTTTGTGTTTGCCCTTCCCTTTCATTGCGTCTCCCTCCTCTTTCGACTTGTCATCTTCCAACAAATGCTCCCATCTATCATCCATCATCCAATGGCCTTGGCAGATCTAGATGCTCCGCCTCAAACATACTTTGATGTCTCTTGCCCCTTTTTTTTTCATCTTTCGCGTTCTGTTCTGCCTTATCCTTCTTTTCCTTGATCCTCGACCAATGACTCCTCGAACGTGACCCAATGTTTGCCTTCCTGTTTCCTCATCCAAAGGCTAACACTTCCAACATAGCAATAGAATTCTCCCCCTCCCCCCCATCCGTCCTCATTGATCGTCACTTCCTCTCTCCAATATCCCATCATATCCACTCAAACCTACCCGGCTCTGTTCTTGCTCACATTCATCGTCTTGTATCCAGAATCTGAGTTGGACATGACGACAGGTAAACCCTCAGGGTGGCGTTCGTCGCCGAAGCAGACCCAGCCGACGCAGTCGCCATGGCCAAAGTAGTCCATCTGTTCTCCGTAAGAAAATTCTTTGCAGGCGAGCAGGACACGGACACGCGAGAACATTTCTTTGCGACGGGAGATGGCAATGTGGAGTTCTTCAGGACGTTTGGGCTCGATAACTTAAAAGTCACCGTAGATGAGGTATTGGTAACTATCGTATCTGAGGAAGATCAACTATGACGTGCAAACAAAAAAAAAAAAAAAACGAAAAAAAAGATTACAATGTACGTGAGGCGCACATTTGTCTGGAAATTAGTTGCATCAGGGACGAAGTGAATAGTTTGGACACTGTAATTCCAATGGAGTGTGTGGAATGGTCCATTTCTTTACCTGGTGATAATTTTCATGTTCTCCCGACATGATGGATCAATGGATTGTTGCTGATGCTTTGTGCAATGGTGCGTATATGTGTATGTTCTATGAGTGGATGGGAAAGAATAAAAGCCGGTGGGGCGGGCTTGAGAAAACAACGCGAAGAAGAGAAGCTGATCAGTATAATTACGAAAGACAAGAAGAAGAAAAAATATGTCGAAGGCTGACCGTGTCTCCCTACTTTTAATCCAGACTGACAACCCATGGCGTTGTGTCCATTTCTTGGAGAAAAGGATAGAAGAATAGAGGGACAGACAGAGACACGTCCACACATAGCATGCGTTGGAGTGGAGTGAAGTGTGTCTGTCACTCATGGAGATTTGTTCCTCTGGTAGGGCTACTTCTTGCTGCCTCCTGGACAACCACACACGCGCAGAGATGGCGAGACTGTGATCAGCGCGTCTGTTACCTGCAATTTCCTTGGAGTGGTTCATATCATATCCATCACGAAAACAGACAGACGCACAGCGGTTTACTTCATTCTACATGCTCAAAAAAATAAGCCGCGGGAGCCGTCGCCTTCTTCATCAGCTTCTCAATCGATCACCCACGAGATATCAATGACTTGGTGGCACTGGATTGGGCGACTGATCTCTATTCCCGGGATATATTTCTTTATTCCATGATCTAATGATGCGTATCTCGTCCATGGTTTTGGCAAATACTCTCGTCTTTTGCGTACACCCTGTATTGATCACTCTAACACGCGTTCTTTGCTCACTGTTGCGGTGCTGCTCTGACCAACTATAAATTGTCGCCAACGTTGTATCCCAGGACGCAAAGACAAACAACCCTGCACAAACTCAGTCCTTCAACGAAAACAAACACATCGCCCACTGTTGCAACAACGTTTCGCCAGCCTACAAAACTCTACAAAACTATGACCACTTCCTTGCCAACCTTCCGTTCATTGGTTTTCAGCATGCTCTTGTTCACTCTGCTCACCTCTATCCTCCCCATCCCCGCCCGCTCCCAATCATCCAACTCAGGCATCCAGGTCCAATTCCCAACAAGCTCTGCAGCTTGTGTCGCCTGCAAGCCCGCTTTCTCGACCGCTGCCTGCCAGACGATCTTGAACTCGATCACTCAGGGTTCCACAGCCCCAATCTCGAACACTACCTTGACTGCATGCCAATGCAGCCCTTCCTTCCTCTCGCTCTACAACACCTGTGTCCAATGCTTCACAGAGACAAATCAAGTGGATATTGTCTTTGGCAGCAACCAAGCGCCTTCTCAGTCGAGCCTTGACACCTACTGCAAGTCCTTCTCCTCGGGGCAGGCGACTGTCACAGTTACGATGACGGTGACAAAGACGACCCACACCCCAACGTCGACATCGACATCAACATCAACGCCCTCGAACCCGAGCTCAGCGACGGCGTTGAAGGTGTATCATGAGGGACAACCTGCGAATGCAGTCATGATGTACACTGTCGTGGCAGTCATGGCTCTGGTGTATTTTTCCATCTTGTCTTGAGAGCGTGAGAGAGTGATAGAGAGAGAGAGAAAGTCGGGCGATATTTCTTGCCATTTCTGTTCAAGAAATAATACACCTTTTCATATAGCAATCTGTCTTGAGCATCCGCTGATCATTAGATTACCTAGAGTTGGTTTTTGAAATAAACCACCAAACTCCGTGCTTTTGCTCCAACTGCCATCTACATTGACTTGTGGCTGGTTCTCATTTTGCGCGGCAATGAGCGTATCGCCGATTAGAATTTCCACAGTACTCAAGACGATGATGCACATATGCGTAAACAAAACACGATGCAGACAAAAAAAAAAAAAAAATGTTGTTGTTGCTCTTGCATGTCATGATTACCACATCACGTCGCGGATGCAAAACAATAACTGAGGCGCCAGAAAATTATGTTTCTTCGAGCATATCGCCATTGATTGGCTCCTTCGTGCATTTTTACATGGGATTGGGTGTGCGGGATTAATAGTGGCGGCGCGATATGCGCAGCATCGGTCCTACGGTTTAGGCACCGGGCATATACGATAGACGCCATGACGTACATGAGAGGCTGTGATTCCTGTGGACTCATAAGCAATAGCCAGTATTGCTGGTAAAAAGGATTACAGTGGAATGAATGCATCATTGAGTATCACCATGACTTCATGGTGACATGATTTCTTTCCTTTCCTTGCTTTTCCGTAAGCTGCATCCATTTCATCTCCACAAAAACGAAAAGAAACACGCTCTTCGTTTTTCGCCGTATCATCCATCACAAAGCCTATCATTCAACGATCAATAGCATCAGTCGCCATGGGAGTAGAAACAGTCAGCACACACACAGCCAAGGGCGACACAACCACAACCATCGTTTCGGAGCACGAGGAGGTCGTACACCCCAAGGAGGGCCACGGCATCGTTGAGAATGCTCGTCGCACATTCCGAGACCACTGGTTCCCTTCTCCTTTTCAAAACGAGGGTGAGGAAGATGACGACATCGACGAGTCTGACATCCACTATGACCCCTCTCTCCTCAGAAGCAACAGCGTGATGCGTCGTGCGTATGATTACTGGAAGACCCTCACTCAGGGCGCTGACGATACCGCGAAAGAAATTGTTATCGAAGCCAGGAAGGCTCGCGACGAGGCTGCCGCCGAGGCCAAATGGGCCGTCCTTGGCTTCAAGCAAGAGGCACGCAAGAAATATGAAGCTGCGGAGAAGAAGTACAGAGAGGCACTTGAGGCCGCAGAGCGCGCCCACGAGGAGGCACACGAGAAAGCAAAGTCAAAGTGGTTCCATGCTATGGACACGACCGAGCGTGAGGTCGACAATGTTAAGGACCAAGCCTCGGAAATCACTCACGAGAAGTGGGATCGCTTCAAGTCTGCTGTTAATTCCTTGGCCTTCAACCCTCCCAAATACGGCTGCAGTCCAAGTTCACAGTACTGGTTTTCACGCCAGCCTTCGGCGGGTTGGGATTGCAGAGAGATTTGGGATCACCCCAGCCGACATGATCACCGCCATCAGTCGATCAAAACTCTCCCCAAGAAGTATCTCCCCGTAGATAGGATTCATGACGCTTTGACCGACTTGTGGAACCAGGCTAGAGGCAAGGCCAGGAACTCACCTTCGGTGACCTCCTTCGATTCAAGTCTAAAACCCGTCAAAGATCACTACCACGACGTCTTGGACCGCGTCTATTGCGACGAGCAGGACGCTATCGAGGAGTTGGACTCGATGTTCGACAAGGTCAAGGCCAAACTGAATGAAGCCAAGTACTACGAAGAGCAGACTGACTCATGGTTGATCTCGCAGTGGAATGCAGTTATCGACAACACTGGCGAGATCAAGGATCAATATGGGCGCGTTTTTCAGGACACCCTCAAAAGCATCAAGCACTCGCGCGCCGATATCTACAATTCGCTCCTGAACAATCTGCAACGATCGATCAACGTTGCGAGAAACAATATAAACGATGCTTACCGCACCACCAAGGACCAAGCAGACAAGTTGCGTCTCCACAAGGCAATCAATGACGCGACCGATTCTTTCTCAAATGCGATCAAGGACGCAGAGGCCAAGATCAAAACCGCCCCCAAGCAAACCTATGAGAATGCTCTCGAGACCTTTAACCGCGACACTGCTCATCTCAAGGCAAAGCTGGAACATGTTGCCACCGTTGCCTCCAGGTCTGCCTCCTCTGCCTCTCAACGCGCCTCCAAGTCGGCTTCATCCCTTTCAACACACGCCTCCAAGTCCGCCTCGTCGCTCTCTCACCATGGTTCAAAGTCGGCCTCATCACTCTCGGCCCATGCTTCGAAATCTGTTTCATCTGCAATCAGCCAGGCTTCCCGTGATGCCAAGAGCTTTGCCGGCGATGCCCAAAAGTCTTACCAGGCTGCAACGGACAAAGCGCGCGACGGATACGAACAGGCGGCGGCCTCAGTCAGCTCCACGTGGGACTCGGCTACCCCATTCCCGCATAAAGCTCAGCACCAATACCATAAGATGTTAGGCACTGTTCATGAGAGGTGGTTTGATGAGCGCAATCACAACGACGCGAGTGTCAGCTCAGTATATGGCACAATCTTGGTCGTATACTTCCTGTCTTTGGCCTACCGCATCTGGCGCAACAGACGCTTGAACCGTATGACCGATCCGAAGGAGACAACTTTCGCAGTTGTGAAGAGTGGCGATGGTCCTCGTAAGTTCACGCGTAGTGTTTTCTGATACTGATGCTTTTCCTGTAACTCATCATGTAATTCATTTCAACGTATTTGTGTAACTTTTGTAGATGGCAAACACATTACTAAAATCGAGAAGTTCAAGAGCAAGCCCAGCGCCGAAGAAATCCTGGAGAAGAAGCGCAACTCGTTCGGCACTGTCCTGACCCAGTTCACATCTGTCGTTCCCGTCACTTTGATTCTCCTTGTTATTTTGGAACTCTCAGGATTGACGCGTGTGGCTCTCCATACGTTATTCCTCAGTCTTGTAACGTCGCAGCTGCTCCAGAGTGGCTTGATGAACGGGCCATTGACCCAGATGGGCATCGTCGATGGTGTCCATTCTTCCGGTTGTGACATTGGAATGTATATGTCCTGGGGTGTCCTGGGTGTCACTGCGCTGGCCAACGCCATCAAGATTCTCCCATATTAATTTGATTGCTCCGTACGGTTCCATGTCCTTCGCGTTTTTTATTTTTTCCAAAAGTCTAGCAACAGTAGCAACAACGACCTATTGAACAAACATCCGTATCGCTTTCGTTTTGTTTTGGAAAGGTCTTTGTGGACATCACAAAACGGGCCTGCGCTAATATTTGAAGTTCTTGACCTGTGTTTAATTGACTTCGTGATGCTGACATCTAATTTGCTCGAGCGTCTTGGTGGCCATGCATGAATTGTTTGAGTCTCTCCAGTACTGGTCCCTTTGTGAGCCATGCTGATTGGTGCGGCTGGTGTTGGTAAGGCCTGCGGGGTTGGAAGGCCTTGACAGACTTGATTTCCTCTTGGAACTTCTAGTGATCGACCATGTCGAGAGGATCTTGTTTGAAGGAGGCACTTTGCGTTGATCCTGCCTCCAATCGCTGCAAGTTGGTCGCGCTTGAGGATGGCGAAGGATGATCACAGTTCAAGCGCCATCTCAGTGTCAAGGTCTTCCTTGTCTTCCAGGGACCAGATCTGATGCAGGAAGAGATTTACTAGCCGTGTGAGGTGTGCGATTCGCTTTTGGATCGTGCGAAGCTCAGTGTCGTGGGCCTTCTGAGATGTGGAGCTATGGATGATGCTGGGGATCTTGAAAGACTCATATTCCGCAGCACGGTTCTTAAGATAAGCTCAGAATTGCTCCAAAGAGGTAGGTCTTTTCCATGTTCTGTCATCGGTAGCGCGTGAAATAACTGAGAATCGCCTTAAATGCCACAAAAAAAACACGAAGGCGGCTCCTCGCGTGGAAGTCCTGTAGCTGAGATAAACATCTGTCAAAGTGAAGGCAATAGTTGATGGACTGCTACACTCACTCTCAGACACGAACCAACGACAGTCTGGAGGATTTGAAGAGTGAACAACAGGATGCAGCAGATGACTGAAGTGGGTGGTTCACTTCTACATGCCGAAGAGACGTCTTAGAGATCGGCGGCTATGTAGATTTGATTGTAGGTGATGGCGTTCACTGCAGGTGGAGGAAGGAAGAAAAAGGGAAAGGAAACTCACTCATCTGCCATGGCAATGTCATGAATAACCAGGCGCTGTCGCGTCTTCCATAGGTCGTGATCCTAAGAACTGAAACCCCAGTTGATCAAAAGGCAACCACAAATGCATTGTTATTTTTATTTCTTGAAATTAATACATACGTACATCCACTTGCGCAAAAGAAAAAAATAAATAGCCAGGAAAGTATTTAAAAATAAGGCCTCTACAAGAGGACTTGGCGTATAACAGTAACAAAAGGGAATCTAGAAGGATACAGCTTTGCTTTTTTTTCTTGCGGAAAGGACTCACGCACACCACACACACACACTCTCTCTCTCTGTCTCTCCTTTAAACGTAGTTCTGGATCAACAGATTCTTAGCACCACCCCTCGTGTTCAAGAAGCAGTACTCAGAAGCCCAGGCCCTTTGGCCAGAGTAGATGGGGTTCAGGTTCAACTCGGTCCACCATGGGTAGATGCCCTTGGACTCGAGACGCTCCCACCAGTGCAAGAAGTCGGTGAATGAGACCATGTCCTCACGAACGTGAAGCTCCATCTGCAACTGCGAGAATGGCAACACATCGCCAAAGTCGTCCATGATCGCATCGAAGGTCTGGTACTCGCTGCCCTCAATATCAACCTTCAGAATATCAATCCAGTCGTGGCCGTTCTCCTTCATCAACGTCTTGAGTGTCTTCCACTCCTTGCCCTCAGCGTCAACATGGTTCTCCTTGCCGATAAAGTAGGGCTTGAAGTGAGCACGGGGACCCTGAGCCTCTATTTTGTGTTTGTAGTGTCAAAAGAAAACAATTGAGATGGGTGGTCAGTATAGATCGAGATAGAAAGCAGATATTATCATTTTTTTTACATAAGAGACGAAATGATCAGATATGAGAGTAAAAAAAACAATAATAATCCTTACCAGGACCCATAGCAGCGACAGAGGCATCATAAGCAAAGATCTCGCAGTCGGTCCTGTCCAGCATCTCACCCTCGAAGCGGGTCTCGTAGTTGACACCGAACGAGTAAATAACACACTTGGCCCTGGGCTGCTCCTCGTACAAGCTCATACCACAGATCCACTTTCCACCATCGCTCAGGGGTCCAACACGCTGAATATCGTGAGGGCACAAGAAACTGGTAAGAAAAAAAGAGGAGGGGAGGTGGGAAATCGTTAGCACACCATAATCGTATTTATTTCCGATTTACAACATTGCGACAGGTATATTACCTTGCGGGGAAGTACCACCAGTAGTACATGAGGACAAACCATGGGTCGAATTGACTGTCGATGAGGGAAAAAAAAAAGAAGTAACGGTCATTAGTGGAGAGCAAATAAATTCGCCGTGGAGAGTGGCATGGCCCAAGATCCGGTCGTTCCTGTTCTTGGGGCTACCACCAGCCTACAAACTATCTCGCCAAAGATTCATGCATGAGAGCAATCGAGGGATCAAAGAAAGACAAGGCTGCCTCCAACGAACCAATTACGTGCAAGAGCCGCACACAACCCACAATCGACGATGGCACCAGAACTTAACGCTCGTTCTCAATTGCATCGCAACCCCAGGCACAGCTCCAACCCTCCATGTCGTCAAATATCAAGAACTCCAGGCAATTGATCCGACAAGACAGCACGCAATAACAAAAAAAGAGAAGAAAAGAAAAAAATACTTACGGAGTGCCAAAGTGGTTCTCAGCAAGAAGCTGGTGACGCTGTCGGACGATACGATCATAGTAGCCTTCAGCCTTCTCAATCAAGTGCTGCACGGTTCTTGGCTTCCTGCCTGGGTACACTGTGAGGGGCTTTCCGAGATGAAGGGCAGGGGTGTTTGCGTCCTCCCATTGAACTGATACCGAGTTCAGGTTGTTGTTGTTGTCGACGCCGTTGTGGTTGTTCTTGACCCAGTTCAGGGGACGGTCGGCGCTGTCCATGGTCGAGATGAACAAACCGAGACATCCCAACGCGGCAAGACCGGCGATGACGGCCCTAGAGGCTAGCAGTGCTCGAAGAGGAGCCATGTTTTCTTGCTATGGTATATGTCGGACTAGCCTTGAGAGGGAGGGGAGATGTGTCAAGGGTGGATGAAGATGAGGGGGAGAGAGAGAGATGAAAGAGGAGAAGAGTAGAGCGAGGGAATTAAGAATAATGGCCAGACTGATGATGAGACTGATGAGGCGCTGTTTGTTTGTGCTGGGAAGGAAGGCCACTCCACTCAAACACAACACAACAATTCCCTTCGTTAAATTAAAATTATAAAAATAGATTGGTTGTTCAAAGTGTCCCTGTGCCTATTTTTCCTACTGCCGGATGGATCTTCTGCGGCGTGTTTCACCATGCCCCTCCCCTCCCTGGTGAGGAGCATTTTTTTTCTTCTTTTTCTCTGCACGTACGCCTGTGGCGTACATCTGCTTGCTCGGTCTAGTGTAGAGACACGCTCATGTCACTACCACATTTACGCCACTCGCACCACCAACACCGCAAGTGACTCTCGCCTGGTTTGCAATTGTGCTACGGCCGTTCCAATTTGTGCGAATGATTTTCGATCGGCACGTGGGGCAGAACTTGTGCACAACGGGTGGGCATCAAGACGCGGTGGTTGCTGATTGACAACCTTGCAAAAAGAGGCAGAGTTCACGTCAGCGCACGCACGCAGCCATTACATACGCTGTAGCTCTGGTCTACATGTGGCAGATTATGGAGACTGCTTCTTGATACACTCTTTTTTTTTCTTGCTGCAAAAGGATCCTGTCTCCAAGTCCCTCTAACCAACTCATATGTCATCTTCTGTTGGTTTTCAGAGAACGTCGGCACCGTGGACAGATCCGATTGTGTAACTTGTGCCAGTCGGTACATGAGAGCAAAAAGTACGACTGCCTCCTGGGATAGCGGAGATTACGAATCGCTAAAGTGGTTCGCTTACCCAAGTAGTCTAGGATGTAGTGTCGAGTGGGTCAGGTCTAGTGCAGGACTGGTTTGGCCCGTTCCACAACAGGTTTTATGGCTGAAAAGGCAGGCAAGGGTACTTTCTAATCATATTGCGCCATGGAACTTAGTCCACGCAGCGAATCAAATAAAAACTATGAGCTTCCTTGTCTCATGGGGATTTATTACTGCTGTTTACTCGCCATACATTTCACAAGAATTTTCTTACTCATCCACGGTACGGCTATTTCATTACCGTTCATCCACCGTACAAGCCGAACTATGATTGAATCTCAGCAGGGGCCGACACGACAACTCTGTCGAGGAGGATATCAATCCGACGCCGACATGCCCGATTCTAGGATCAGGTGTGCCGAAATGATCCCTTTCTAGTACCGGAAGTCGCCATGGCTCATCTTAACCATCCTCGCAGACGTGTCGGACGCTACGCTCGTGATCGGATTCATATCTTTGGGCGCAATGTTGTAGCAATGTGCCATCGCCCGCGTGTTCATCTTTTGAAACTCTTGTTCTGTATGGGATGCCTCTAATTGCAACTTTTCGATTCTCAGAGCGCGCCAATGATGCGTCTTTCAACAATACCGAAGACTTTGTATCTGATGACCACCCAAGGCTTTCCTGTCTCACATTTATGGTCTGGCGACAAATACCGGTGTCGCTCTTGCTGTCAATGAAGGATTCTCCGCTGCGGATGGCAGCATCCTCATATGTGTGACGAATCGCAAACCCTGGCTCTGTTGTCGCTGAGAAGTTCGTGATTGAGCTAGTATAACCAGAGCAACCTGCTGTTGGTAGGTGGTCATAACTATCGATGATGGAGGATTGTAACGAGTCCAACGATTCAAGACTCCTCCTACGACCGTATCGTCTCCACGGACTCGACGTCAACGAATCAGAGGACCCTTTGTTCCTGTTGTAGTTGCGGGCAAGGGGCCTACAGCCATCATTGGCATGTGTATCGATGTGCGGGCAGACACTCTCGCGATCAGTATAGTGCTGGGATTCAGGCTCCTCGGTGTCGTAGGGGAGAGCATATCGACTCGAGAATGAATACATAGATGCGGAATCGGGTATCGATAGCTTATCGTCATCATCCATGTTGACAACACGATTTTCCCTTTCAACTCCTCCGGGGGGTAAGAGGACTCCCCTAATATCAAAATGCGGAACTCGGTCCATAGAGGCGCTAAATGACATGTAGCGTGAGGAGGAAGAGGAATATGGCTCAGCCGAACGTCTGCCTGTCACGTCGGTTATGCGATCTTGCTTTGGCAAGGCAGGTAACGGTTTTCCAGAAACTGGCTGCCCTAGTGATGAGGCCGTCGCCGCTCTCAAGATCCGACTGGCACCACTTTTGACTATCCCCAATCCACTCGAGGAAGAACCACCAGAAACAGCTTGGCGTCGCCTTTCCTCTTTCAACCTCTTGACCTCTTCCTCCTTTCGCCTGCAGTCCTGTTGTCTCAACAACACAAGCTCTTCTCGATCTCTGCGACCCAACTGCTGTGGGTTGCTCTTCCGGAACCCATAATCGGGCACGAAGGGTAGGTAGCTCAAGATTGGTCTGTTCGCAAAGATCCGATCCGCCGCAATCAGGATCATAAAGGCTGGCAAGCTGGCAAGAGTCGCCTTGCGGACTATATGGCTGACGGCGCTTGAGTTCGAGACGAAGTGAGAGACTTGTGCAGAACCCTTGACGGCAGCGACAGCGCTCTCGTAACGCAGCGCGTAGTAAGTTTGGAAGGCTTGTGTGATGTTGGCCTGGGTGAAGGTCTCGTCGTCGGGCATATCGTAGAGCGCGTTTGCGAGGACGATGCAGTCGAGGACTGCATGCAGGGCCCCGACGCCAGAAAATGGGATCATTTTGTGGCAGGCGTCACCAATTAGAACCGTTCGCTTGTAATACCATGTTTTATACGCCTAGGACAGCAGAGTCACTATCTCTTAGGCACCTTTTGGCGGGAAAAAAAATGCAGAAATAAAATGTAGATTTGTTTACCTTGTCCTCGAGCATGATTCTGACGGAAGTCCCTTTCTTAGTCTTATCAAAGAGGTCCTGCAACGTGCCTCCGTACGGACAAGGTAGGTTCTTGACGTAGTCCAAGCCCAAAATACTATCGACAGCCTCGGGTCCCCATTCAGAGATCTTGAAGTTGACTGCGATACCATTGGCGGCGTCCTCTTTCTCCGAAGCAGTCGAAAACGTGCGAGAGCTGATGTTCCAGCAGATTCGATTTTCGGTCACAGGGATCAACCACGCCTATTACAAATGGAAAAAAAAAGGTTAGAAACCACCTACGAAGTGCCCAAAAGCATTGAAACTTTTTTTTTACCGAGAAACCGTTTTTTGCAATAACGGTCGTGACCTGAGTGCACTTGTCCTTCAGGAACGGATACTTCTCCGGATCCAACCCCTCCGTCACCCCTACAACCGCATGTTGATCAAACCTCAACGGCTCCTGATCCGACTTCGGCAACCTCTCATCACCGCTCCGTCCCACTCCCCCACCTCCACATTCACTTCCTCCTCCAAATACATTACTGTTGCTACTTTTTCTACCACTAATACTTTTCAGCGACACAGGCATCTTCTTCAACGCCGCGACAAGTCCATTTCGATCTTCCAAAGTCGCGGTATTCCGCTTGGGAGTGCCCTGGATAGATTTGTAAAGATTCTGACGGATACCGGAGTAGGCTCCGTCAGCACCGATGACGATATCGGCATAAAAGACCGAGTTATCGGAACAACGAACTTGAGCCGATTCGTTGGTTTGGGATAAGGAGAGAACCTTTTTGGAAAAATGGATTTTGTGGGCTGGGACGTGGCGGAGCAGGATGTTATGGAAGTCTGGACGGGGGAGGACGATGTTGAAGTACCCGTACCTTGAAACAAAAGAGTGTAACAAAACAA
Organism: Dissophora ornata; assembly: GCA_025201705.1. NCBI lineage: Eukaryota > Fungi > Mortierellomycota > Mortierellomycetes > Mortierellales > Mortierellaceae > Dissophora > Dissophora ornata. The sequence goes on along the minus strand of MU616783.1, from coordinate 28,262 downwards.
AAGGAGTAGCGAGTTAGCATATGGGAAACGCGAAAAATGAACCCAAAAAAAATATAAAATATAAAATAAAAACTATACCGCTGTCCCATGAAGAATGAACTCAAGTTCCCAAGATACTTCAGTTCCTCATCCAAGAACACGTTTCCGATGGCTGGTTTCGAGGCTTTGATAATCTCTGGCAATAGTCCCAGTTGTTCACAGCATCGCAACATGATCGCACTCAACACAATTGCGCTTCCAAACGGTCGGGTCACTGGCGCGCGCTCGAGTATTACATAACGCTGCATGCCTGCGCGTTCAAGCATGATAGCGAGCGTTAGTCCCGCTATCCCGGCACCAACGATGATTATGCGTGGATTTGGAGCCATCGCTTTTTTTCCCTTTATCTCTTTACGCCTTCTTGAAGGCTGAGGTGGTTTGTTATTATTAGGTCAGTAGGGGTATAGGCAAGGGAGGAATGAAGTGTAGAAGGATATTGCCAGATTAGGGCGATGATTGTTGAAGAGGAAACGAAAGAAGCAGAAAGGGAAAGTGGCAATGATAGGTCGAAAAGAAGAACAATGAACGTTCAAAAAAGGGAATCATGTTCCCCCCCCCTATCTTGGGTTCTTCTTGACTACATGCGAACAGACCTCTCGACACGGAAAAGGTCCAAGCGCGTGTTTTGTGGCCCAGCCCTCGAGTTCGTATATAACAGCTCTTCAAAAGGACGAAAGTAGGAAGTTTTTGGATTCCTCTCTCCCTCAAGTCCACTCTCCATCTACTTCGTCTTTTATAAAGTCCTACGTATGAGCGACTTCCGGATCCATTAACCCAGCCTCCTCTATATAGAGCAGCCACCATATTCAGGAACAAAGGCAGATGTCAACGCAGGAAAAACACGATGGAGCCCGCGCAACTCTTTAATAGCCACGTTTGGCAAATGTTACACTTGTCTGCATCGCAGCTTTATCCCGTCGAATCTCTTCATGAGCATCTTTTTTTTTTTTTTTTTTGCCTTTCATCAGCTCTCGACGCAGTTCGCCCTCCATTGTTCCTATTGTTACAATTGGGCAAGGGGACAAGGATTGCACAGGGGCAGAGACACATGAACAGCAACACAACAGGACAAAACAGACAGAAATCAACACACGTCGGACTCGGGCACCTTCTCGAAACAATAAGATGCATGCAAACACCCACACAGACAAGTTACAATGACCACACACGTTCAGAAAAAAAAAACATTAAAAGAGCTCATATTGTCGGAAGGACAACGCGCAAGGACCCAAGCTTCATGATTTGCTTCCTTTTCTTGCTCAAAATGGGCACCTTTCCGAAAAGAATGAAAACGCTTGGAGCAGAAGATGGACAATTCGATTTGGCAGTATCAAACAATCAATCATCAAACGACTGAGTCTGCGGCAGTATGATTAAATTATGTATTATTTACAAGAATGAGTGCATGTTAAAGAGAGTATGAAGATAAGGGTAAAATGGTAAAGGCTTCTCAAAACGTCTTATTGTTTCCACCTATCATCACCAACAACGACATCCAACATCATGACAACATCGTTCTTTCACGCTCAAGGAAAGCCGTCCATCGACTCCGAAAATGGAACGTTGGTCGAGTTCACAACAATTGCAGTTCCTTGCTTGTTGCTGTTATTGCCTTCCGCTGCATCAGCAGTAGCGGCATTGGTGGCCACATTTTCTCCCTTGGTTCCTGAAGTTCCTGGCTCCTTGACGGTCACATTGGCCATGGGCTCTTGCAGTGAATTGACAGTCGCAACATTCGACACAGAAGCCGCACCACCGGCGGCGACAGGACCCGAAGGCACCAAAGGAGTGACCGACACTGGTGCCATAGTCGTCCCACTGCTATTGCCCGGCAAAGTTGTGGCCGAGGATGGGGACTCACACTGAGGAACACTTCCCGAGCTCTCCGTCCTTCCGACTCCGCTATGACCATTGCTTTTTGGTGTAACATTGCCATTCGAATACGACGATGGCAACGAACCCGACGTATTCGACAATGTAGACGGCCCAGTGGGGGTTGAGGGGGGCATCATTCCCGTGAAGGATGAGGTCAGACCTATAGAAGATCCTGAGCCAGGTCTAGACCCGTGATATCCTCCGATACTGCTAGTGCTTCCATGTGCGTGGTGGCTATATCCAGTGGGATAGGCGCCTCCGTTGCTAAGATTGGTGGAGCTAAAGTTGGGGCCAGGCCCGACGCCACCATGTCCGCCCTTGAGATTGTTAAACATCGTTCCAAGGAAGGACTTCACAGAGCGCATGGATGCCATGGACGCAGTAGAGCGGTTGGATCGGATGGAGCTTGGCTTCTCAGCATGGGGACCTCCTGGTGAAGAAGGACTGTAGCTAGATCCGTTGCCGCCATGGCGACCCATGATTGGGGCCGTAGGCACAGTGGGCTGCATTTGTTCGGGGACAGACTTGGGCAACTTTCCGCGCGGGTAATGGATGTATAACAATGGCCTATAGCAAGATAACACAAGATCAGAAAGCGTTAGTAAATCTTAGTCTCGTAGAATCATCTGCAATGATAAATAACATAGTGTAGACCAAAGGAGTCCTACATCTTAGCACTCATAAAGAGACTGAGCATTTTGCCACGCTGTTTCTCGCCGTGCCGATTCTTAGTCAGAACACCCTCGCCAACAATCGCGATGACATCGGGCACGAATTGGTGCTTTTCTAGGACCTGGTGCATCACAGACAAGCTCAAGTTGACGACCGTAACATCCGCCTGGCGGACTTGGATCACGCACACCACGGCTTGATCTACTTGGAACACGATACTAGATTAGAAAGAAAAAAAAAAGGAGAGATTAGCCATTTGTCACATTCAACAAACTGTCGATTTTGATCAAGAGTCGGGTAGTAGAATTTACCTTCCATTGGGAGCAACATTGGGGTGTGAGCGTTCAATCGTTGACTCAATGTCCTTGGGGAAGTGCATCAAGCCATTGACCTCAAAAGTTTCTCCAATTGAGCCCAAAACAAAGAGCAGACTTGTCGGCTTGCCACCATTAAAGCTTTCCTTGGAATAGTTCCAAAGGAAGCCAACTTCTCCAGTGCGCACATAGTTGATTCTAGCATCCCCTCCTGCGATCGTCACGTTGTAACGGCTGTTAACGTCGGAAGGCGATGCTGGCTCAGAGGCCGACATGTCCACAGCACTGTTAGTTAGCGCCTTGGATGCCTCTATACTCAGAGGCGAGGCATTCGACAAAGTGCGTCCGCCATGCTCTCGAGCCGCGCCTTGGTAGGACTGGACGTTGGCATCGGACGACACCCAGATCTCTCCAATCTCACGCGACAGGCAAATCTCTCTTGTTTCGGGATTCACGATCGCAACTGTCGTTCCGCAGATAGGCTACAGGCAGAGAGAAAGAAAATCAATAACGGGTCACTAAAATCAAATCACCCCGAAAATGCACCAGGGAGACAGGATCACTTACAATGCCGCTGTCCTCGACCCAGACGCCTGTGGGGTCTTCCTGCTCGGTCGTAACCTGGACCATTCCTCGTCGCAGAGCTTTCAGCGACAAATGTAAGCGCACAGGTTCAATGTTCATGTACGATCGGGTTGTCACCATAGGGTTGATCATGTGTCCAAACATGGCGTTGATGACAGTCTTCTCCAAGCGAGATTGTGCAAATCGCCTCTCGATAGCCTGATTAACCTCAGTGCGCGGTCTGCCCTCAGAGTTCAACAAAAAGCTCTTTACACCGGTGAAGTTGAACGACGAGATGCTGATGGGCTCGGATGCATTCGTCGCATGCTCCAACATTGCATAGTTGAGAAGCGCGTCTCTTGCTATTGATCCGCATGAAAGGAAACTCTGTCAGCTTCAACTATCACATCCATTCATTTCGCACTCAACGTTCAAATGGAGCCAGGATCACTTACCACCGTGCCTTTCAAGAGCCTCAAAATAAATCTGAGGGTTTGTTGTGTAGTCCGAGTACTGGATCAGCACTGTCGGCGCTCCTACATACACACCCAGCGCGCAGGAGTACAAGAGACCCATGCCAGAGAACGTCTTCCAGCAGGACAGGATTGGCCGTCCTGTTTTGAATCTGCACTGAACCTTCTGCGCCCTGCTTTGTGCCATCAATGCTGAATGGCTCACTTTGACCAATGTTCGCCTCATATCGGTCGAGTAGTGAACAAAAACTATGGCAGGTGCGGTCTTTGTCAATGCAACGCTTGGTGGCGCCAAATAGCCAGATTCTTTGCCCAAGTTCTTGTTGACCTTGGGTGCCTTTGATACGTTAAAGACGGTGGGCAGGATTGCATCCTGTCGCGGTCCAATGCAAGCTTTGATATGGATCAAGGTCGTCTTCTGCTTCATCAGGTCTTCTGTGGCAGTGTTTCCAATTAGATGCAAGATCTTGAGCTCGGCCAAAAGACCCATCAAAAGTGTGATATCTTCATGAAGGCGAGACCCCTCCGGCAACTGGACAGGTATAGGAACCAGGCCCAGCAACCAACAGGCATAGACCGTTGCTGCGAATTCGACGCCATTAGGGAAGAGTAACACAACCTTATCGCCCGTTCTGAATCCTCCACGTTTCTCAATATAGTTCGCAATCGACACAACCTTCGCTCCAAACTTGCGGAATGTTATTCCTTTGGTATCTTTGCCACGACCGTCGACTCCCACAAATGCGATCTCATCCTGGTTGACTACTGAACGCCAGACTAGGATCTCGGGCAAACTGTTGAATTGTGAGAGATTAATCTTTGTCTTCTCATCCAAGACCTCCTTAGGATAGTCACAGCATGAAAACTGCACCATGCGGGCATGTGAAGGTAGAGCCGCTTCACGAACAGCGAGTGCCTCTGTAGTAAGTAGAATAAACGATATGTTAAGCTTGACATACGAAACGCGGATAGCTATATAGTTAGGGTTACAACCAGAGACACTGCTTACCAACACCCCAGATGCCGCCAGTGGCATCATCTCCAAAAGGAATGTTAAAGACGGTGTCATCCACGGACGTGTGGATGTGCGTCAATCTCAGGCGACCCAGTTCAAACATCTTGCGGCACAGGACTGGGTGCAACACTCTTTTGCCGTTCTTGAATGCTCGAGGAAGACTTCCTGTTGGAGCGATTGCGATGGTATAGAGTCGCAGGCCGTGATAATCCATCATAGCTTGCTTGGCAAAGTCTGCCAACTTTACAAGATCGACCCTCTGACTCCTGGGCGTCTCTGCGCAAATCACTGGAAGGTGCTCATTGTTGACTATACACTCAAATGCGATGCTGTCAAGGCAGAAGATATCTCGATTAGTCATTAGAAGAAATCTTGTATATAACGGTCTGTTGTCCATTGACGACTGTCTTACCACGCTGTAAAGCCAACAATTCTATCAAGGATCGTGTTGGAAAGGTCGCCGGTATAATGATAATCAAACTCGACTATCTCTGGATGGACTAAGTCCACGATCTCCTGTTGGATTCGATCTTCGTAGAGTCCAAAAATTACTACGCGACCCTCAATGAGTCCACCCAAAAGACCTGTTCTCAAAAATCCTGCTGGCACGGGATCATAGACCTCAGGAATCATAGTGTCCACTGGGACGATCAATGGGAGCGCATGAAAGATTGATTGAGAGTGCTTCGGCAACTCCCAGAATCCAAATGCGATCGAAGGCGAATCGATCCAGATCTCTCCGACCCGGTTAGGTTGACACAGTGCTGTCGTCTCTGGATCTACGACGGCAAGCGTGGCTATAAATCGACGACACATTGGTTAGTTAACCAGAGGCCTGTATCAAGTCTTATCCATGGCAACTTTTGATAACAACAGACTCGGACGCTTACCTCGTGGCATGGCATAGCCAAAGGCACCTACAAGCACAACACCTCGCTCAGAAGCTCTTGCAAGCGCCTCTTCTCCAGTAGCAAGAACTTGAATCATATTGCTCTTAAGTGCACCACGGTCTAGAAGATAATGACAGATGGTGTTTGAGGCTACCATATCCCAAATAAGAACGACCTCGTTAGTAGGTGCAGGATATAAAAATCGAGAGTAAGCAACGAAAAAGAGGTTATGCATTGTCCGTGCTTACCTGGGGGGTATCCTTGTGGTCGGCGCCTTGTTCCTGGGTCGGGCAAGGGTCCTCGTGGGTTCTCATATTCAAATCCAAAATCGATCACATCAGCGCCTCTTGGGAACACTAAATGATCCCGCATGCTCAGAATCATTCCTCCGTGCTCCGGCAAACTAGACATCGGGACCACGACCTGCTGAGGCAAAGGAACGCCCAAGTCAGACAAAAATTCGTTCGCAAATTGAAGGTCCAGTAGAGGCTTGACCATGACCGTGTCAATGAGGAATGTCTCGAGGCATGTAAGACTCTGAGCTTCCTTCCTGATGCCCTCTGTGGGCCTAAACCTCAATAGCTCGCGCACACCTTCATAATCCCCCAACGCCAACGTGGCCCGATATCGCTGTGCGCAGTGGGCCCAAAGACCAGGTGTTTCGGTAGTACCACTATGAACAAACACAGTGTGACTGCCACGATAGACGCCCAGCAAGCCGCCCAACACCAACCCTACTTGCTGACGGGGCTCGAGCCAACTTAGCACAACGTCAGTTTTCTTGATATCTACATTTGTTGAGCTGGATCGTCGCGAGGTAGGATATGTTGGAGTCGTTGGTGTTTTGACTTCTGTGGGGGTTGTGTTAGATCGTGGGGTGAAAGGTGCCGGAGATGCTGTGGTGCCCCAGGTCCTGTTAGGGTTGGCACCGAGAGATTGTTTGATAGCATGGCATTGTGAGAGTATCGTTCGGTGACTGACAGCAACTCCTTTCAGCTCTCCATTGGGAGCTTTGCTGTATTCGATGTAGGCGAGGTCAGGGAGTTCGATATCAGGCCACCCATCCTTCTTCTTTGGATTCCAGCTTCCAAGGGTGTCCGTCTTCCACCAGGTGACGCCTAATGGCCAGTCTACGCCCTTGTGCATTGCCAAATCCTTGCTCAGTGCCTTGTGATTGTATTCTGTCGTAAGTGCGAGCTCGGCTTTTGTATAGTTCAGAATGTACGTCATCTCTGCAAACTCCTCGATGACATTGATCGGTACCGCCGTCATCCCCGCCATCATACACCCGTAAAAGGCCGCCAGGAACTCCATGATTTCTGATTTTCTGTAGACAAGGGCAACTCGGGATCCGCGGCGCATCTGTGTCTTTTCGAGAATTGACTGGCTGATCTTCTCGGCTCTTCCATGCAGCTTTTCCCATGTCCATGAGGCAGTCTCTCTGCCTTTAATATCCACTACAGAAAAGGCCTTTGCGTTCGCCATGTACAGTCCTCTAAACCTCAGGACCTCCATGATGCTCAGGAATCGACTCATAGGCGTCATGGTCGAGTCGTCGACTGCTTGTTCCAGAATTGATCTTGGTTCCAGCGGCAGCATTTGCTTGCCTGCCAACTCTTCCACATTGATCTCGGGCCGCTCTATGTTTGGCAGGTTGTTTTGAGGACGCCATGGCATGTCATTGACAACTACGTGATAATAGAACAAAAAAAAGGGAGCAGCACATGAGCACATCAGTCATTGGGGAACTAACAGCATTCCACCACCACCACTCCAACCCCACAACGCAACTTCAGGTTCATCCTTTTGGGCGCTCTCAAATCTGAGACTGGGGTGTGATACGCATCTCTGCGTGATTGGGGGTCTGTTTTCCAATTAATATTGGTATTAAAATTCAATTGATCGTACCTGGCGGAGATATGGGGCCGCTCTGAAAGTTCTTGGGTCGTGCCCTGCGATACAGGTCGTCATATGACGGTCCATGTGGCACTGGGACAGGGGGTGCTGGGGGTCCGAATCGTTCCATCACTAGTGAAAAATACCCACAGTTAAAACAATGGCATGCAAGAGTAGAACAATTGGTTAGCCATCAGCTGCCTAACACGGAAACCGTTGTGTTGTATAACGTTGAAAAAAGAAAGGCTACGAAGCTGGCGGAATGAGAGAAACAAAAGAATGAAAAGAGGGATATGCCATACTAGGTCGTGGACCGCGATGGTGGGCTGGTTCGTGTCCAACGTTGATGGGTCGGTTCGTCGGGGGAATGTAGGCATTCTCTCTTAGACTCGACATGCTCGTTGCTCCGCGGGGGAGTTGATAATGAGTTGGTGGCATGTTGAGCATCTCCCCAGACGTGGAGCGGACATGGTTCCGTGTGGTGTTGATGGAGAGGGAGGTCATGACAGGAGGGCGAGAGTCGTTTGAGGCGTGTGTACGCGTGTATGCGTGTTTGAGTATGAGCAGGTGTCTGCAAAGGTATCCACAGTATACGAAGCGTCAGTACGGTTGTTGCTGTTGTTTGAACGCAATGCAATGCAAAGAAGGAAGGATGGGGCAATGACAGAAGCAAAGCTCCAGGAAAGCGGAGGGAGGTAAGGAGGCGATATGAGAATGATGGGGTATGAAATGAAATAGATTTTTTGGACAGAACAAGGCACAGCGTCCCACTGCGTCAAGGATCGATGCGGGCAGATGACAATGCTGTCTAGGAGGAATAGGTGTTTCGGGAGTGTATGCGTGGAAGAAGGTTATGTGCCAGAATAGATAGAGGGGGGAGAAGGCGATTACAATGAAAGCAGGGAAGGGGATGCAGCGAACTGAAAGAACAAACAACAAAGAAAATCGAGAAAGAAGGAAAGGAAGAAAAGACACAAAGATCCAACCGGTCGTTCTTCGAGGGTCTGTTGAACTGCCAGCCCCTCGCTCAGACAGTCCTTTGTTGTTGATGCGTTTCGAAGTGAGAGAAAGAGTCTGGAGGTGGTTCGTGCCGTCAGTCTTTTTACGCGTGTTCCTTTTGTTGAATGTTCGTGGATAGTGCTATTTATATTGGCCTCTGAGAGCAAGAGCGACACACTACCAGTTAGGACACGGGTGCAACGTTGCTTCATGCAAAGGCCTCGTAGCAACGTTGTGTGCCGCTCTGCTGATAGGCCAGCCAGGCTCTAATTGCTCAGGCACCGGAGAATTAGGGCCAGAAGACTCAGTCCCTCACAAATAGCATTACAAAAGGGGAGAAGGACGGGGGATGCAAACAAATCAGGCACGCACAGGTGTTGGCGTTGAAGGGAGGGTATAGACGTGAAAAGGCACAATTGAGCTTTAACCACAGAACAGAATCGTCCATTACCTGATCAAGTAAAACAGGAGAACGCTGGCATGAGCTTGCAGGAAGGGAACGAAGACAGGTCGTAAAAGAAAAGAACAGAGTTCTCGGTGGATCAGGAATCAACAATCGATTCAGAAAGGAAATGAGCTCGTGAAAAAAAGGGCGCCGAATCTCGGTGAGTAGCGAGCGGAGTGGGGAGAGTAGGTAGAGTGGGATTTGCGGGGCGGAGAGGAAAGAGGGAGGGAGAGACTAAGAGAGACGAGGAAAAGAAGACGAAGATGAAGCTCGACATCAATGCGTTGTTGGGAGACGGCACGGCCTGCAGCGACACAGAAACAAGAGTAATTATAGAACGACGCCAGCTCGACCTTCTGCGTTTTTTTTCTGTTTGTGGCCAGACAATAAATGTAATCGTGCAATCAAAAAGACAACAACACAACAATAGATGACGTTCAGCCGTTGTCGCTGCTGATCGTTCATCGATCGCCTCAAACTCAATTCAAAGAAACAAAGAACAGAGGACTTCTCGTCTTTTCTGGGAGCAAAAGAGTGCAGAGCAGGGACAGGAGCAGGAGCAACGGGAAATGAACGACATTCATCAGCTACACCGACGCTGCCACTACCCATCCCTAGTCAACCCCTGCCCATTGCATGCTCTCGCTTGAACCACACACTGCGGCCAAAACAAGCGTGCCGAAACTCAACGCAGTTTGAGGTATGTCCAAGGAATGCATGACCTCGAGAAATTGTGTTCCGCCTAAAAAAAACGCCAATAAGTCCTCGTAAGCTGCACCGCTCATCGAGCTGAGGACATCAGATGCTTTGTGTAACTCCCTCTACGGCAATGAGGCTACATTGCCATAGAGGTGCATTAGCCACTGTCATTATCAGAGGGTGATTTCCTTGCCTCGCTCCAGTTCCCCTTCCATCTCTCCATCCCCTTTCTCCTGATCACGGCAGAAGCGTATTTTTAACGCAACAAAGAAATTGCGTCTGCAATAAATTAAAGTGATGCAGATGGGACTTTTTTATTTCGCTGTCGTAACGGCTGTCGGCGGCGATGAATCCCGACAAAAAGGGTTTTGAAGCCCTCCGCTATCATTGCTGTTGTTGAGTATCAAAGGCGCTTGGCATTGGATCACCACCTGTTTCTATGCCTTGGGGTATATGTGTGTTTTCATTGTTTCTAAAAATAATCGTTTACGCTCCTTTGCCGCGTCCTATTTTTCCGTTGTGCGACTGAATGCAGCCTCTGTGCAATCAATCTGGACACGCGGAGCAGCCATTGTTGTAAATTATGGAGGACATCATGGTCGCTCTAGTATCGACAGCTGTTTCTTTTGCGCCGACTTGCTTACTGCCCATGAATAGTTCCTTCGACTCGAAACCTCTTGACACCACATTTTTGCATCCTCTCGACCACTATCTCTCGATCTCCATTAGTGAACCATCCATCATATCTCGATATACTGAAATCTGCAATGTAAAATAGAGAGTGCTGGGATGTAGCTTGCTTAAAATAGTACAGCGAAATGCTAGGAGGTTCCTCAAAGGCGTCCGGAAACGAAACAGCCCATTCCTCCATTAGGCTGATACACATCTCCATGGGACAGACATCAACATACAATACGCTAATATATAGTTCGCGTGAGTACATGGCACCATGTAGGATTTGCAGATACAGCCATCAAAATTGGCAATGGCGCTTTGAAGGAAAACAGTATTTATGGCAGCGCGTGAGCCACAGTATCGACGTGCTCTCTCATTTTTATTCTCGTTTCCACGATCGCCAGGACAACTATATTACAGTCATACAGTCAAGCCCCACCCATGCCCTCGCAAGAACCTACACGTAAGGGAGACTCATTTACCACAACTACAAGAAATGCAAGGGCCACTGATGGTGCTGCTTCGACTCTCTGCATCCTGCAGTGTGCACATCATGCTTGAAAATTATGGTTAATTCATCCCTATTTCAGGCATTTGCCTGCAGCACTCGAGTACCTTTTTGATTAACAATTCCAGGGCGGTCAGACGCATGTCTGGAAACCTTGACGTATTTACGCGGTAGGATCCAGGTAGCAATATTGCATTGCTGCCTGTCTTTTTTTGGGGTTGGAAATGAGTATCCGCAAATATCAAGTCAGAGCCCTGAATTGGTGGCAATCGTCTTAACGTCATGTGATCGGCTCTCCAACGCCACTGACTTTTATTGTTATTTATTGTCTCCGTTGTAATTTGCGCACCTGCTACCTTCCTTGGATATGGTAGCCGTTTCTCAGGCTCCCTCTCCGGAATCGAACCCTAATTCCCCGTTACCCGTTAAAACCATGGTCTTGAGAACATCCGGATAACGCAAGTCTCCATACCTCGTAATTACGACCTTGTCTTCTCACAAGCTGGATACGATCTCCAATTCGCGATTGTTGCAACAGATCCTTACGAATATTTAAACAATCTTCTAACCTCGCCACCATAATGAAATTAGGAGACATCAGGGCTTCCGTGGATATTGGAGGGGGGAGGGGAAGGATCCTCCATAGTTAGCCATAGATAGCCCAAATTCGAAAGCATATGTTTTGCAGCATCTGAACCATACGAACTTCCGATACATTGAGTGTCCGCCCATGGCTTCGACTTTTGCAAGATAGAAAGGACTATCACGTGTATCGAACCATCAGTTCTTGACGCGAGAGGATCTCGATTCGTCCCCGATGCGAAAAATCGTGGATGCTATATATGCAGAGCTAAAAGAGGAAGAGATAGCGGAAGAGACAAAAAATATCAAGCGGACAAAGAACGACCAGCTTGTCGCTTACCTATAATGCAAAAGCCCTTCACCAGCATGTCGCACTTTGCATGCATCTGGAAAAAAATATGAGAGCAAGATACATCCAACGGCCTTGATTCCGATCAGATTGACCAGGGAACTCGCTATTGCCTTGATAGCTGTTTGATTTGTTGTGTTTTGTTTTGTTGCGTTTTGTTGCTGTCTCTTTTGTTCGGGGTTCCCATCCACGTTGTGATTTTCATTGCGCATGCAGCCCTTGGATCACATCAGCAAAAAAAAAAAAAGGAACAAGAACAAGAAAAAAAAAAGGGGGGGGCCACGCGGAGCCTCGAGCTTATTCAAAAAATGGCTACCATTTTTGTTCACGTTGTTTTTTGTTTGCTAGACCATTGAATTGCTCATCCCCCACGAGACATCAAAACAGTTCAAACCCATGGGCAGGTCCGAGGAAGCGGGAATGGAAAAAAATCTAAAATCTATTTTGTATAGTAGACTGTATACTTATTGGAGATGGGATGCAGCGATCGTCGAAAGCGACTGCAATGAAAAAGGCGCGATTAGAAACACCATGATTCGAATGAGGTGTGTGAGCGAACAGACCAAGCGAGTTTTTTCCTGCTTTTGCTATACCCATGTAGCACCAAAAAATGCATATTACAGTGCGGCAGGCTATTGTATTCCCAAAAACGTGTGGATGTGCACAGGGCAAGATTGATCGATTTTTTCGAGTAGATGAGATCTCTTACGCTGTTCAAACATGAAACTAGTGCGGAGATCTACGACAATGGAAATGGACGCAAAAGGAGATGAAATGAAATCAAAAACGGCGAGCGAAAATAATATAAATGTTCATAGGGGTCTTGACTTCCGATCATTGCCAAGGAAAAAGCCGACAAACAGGAACTTTCGTTGTGAGGTACTGGAGACGTACACCACAGGCAAGGTTTAATTTCCCAACGAAAAACAAAACACAAAACAGACAACAAAGGGGGACGGACTTCGGTGGCCGGCACTTTGTGCCGCAATGCCTTTCTATTTTCTTCCACAAAAAAGCTACTGCAGGTTGAAAACGCCGACAAAATTCCAGCCCAACCAAACTTTTTTTTTCTTTCCGGTGCGAGCGCTAGAGAGAGGAGAGGGTGAGGGGAGGTGTTTGCTGGGTTAAGATATAATGCTGTGTGAGCCACCTTTTGCTGCGATTGGATGATCCGTTCTGAGAGGCTGCTAACCATTGAGAACCATTGAGAACCAACGAAATGACAATTGAGTATTCTCCATTTGATATACTAGTAAGACCATGCGCACTTCCTGACACTTTTTTGGTCAGAAACAATGGCCCAAAGTAGGAAATATCCGCATTGAGTAAAATGCGTAGTTGACAACACACTCTTTCGCGACCCATTCCTTGTCGGTGTCCTGCATTCCTCCACAACCATATTACCGCGAGCGTGTGATGACTGCAGCCCTTGTCGTTAACTTCAGCAACCGGAAATTGTTTGTGGGTGTACGTAGATATGAGCAACCGATCACATCAGGCGGGCGCAACAACCAAACAGAGGCGAGACCTACAAGATACGTCTCGTTTCTGTAAAACAACCCGCCAGACTATCTATTCTGCGCAATCGACAGGACTCAACAACACTGACCGGGGACATCTTGGTCCCACCCATGTCCAAAGTCATCTTGAACGTCGCACCACGTACACAACCCGACGAGTTGGCCTGGCAGAGGTTATTTCCATGGCATATAAGATATGCACAAGTTTCTCACCTCTTCATTCAGGCACAAGAGCCTGGGTATGGCTGTTTCTGTGTCTGGAAGATGTAGAGGATGACAATAATAGCTTCGGAACAACCGTCTTTGGTCTATCTCAACTCGCCATGTCTCGCTTTTTTCTGCCAGTATTGCTCTATTTAGTTAGTCTGCCCTTGGATATCGGCACCATCCTGGTAGTAACTTAAGCGTAGTAGTGTGCACTTTCCACACCTGGGTTTCGCAGCTATTTTTCGCGCTCAGTACACGTCTCCTTATTCTTTAGATGCATCCCGATGTTGCATTTCCCTTTCCTATTACATATTTTCATCGCCGAGCAGCATCAACACATGGTTACTTTCGCCTAAGTTAGGCTAGACCATTACGATATTACTCGTCAATTGCCTTCACAGGGACCCTGACTCCTCTTTGTTAAAAATACGTAGGATCGCATCACTCCAGCAGGCATTTCATTCACGCCTTCTGCTCCTTCGTGTCCTTGTGACGAAACTCAGTCCCTTTAGGTTGCTGAGGCGGACCAATTGACGAATGATAGACCTTGGGCACAGGACGACACTGGGAAAAAAAATGGTGTCATATGGTTCGTACGGATGTCCAATATCAGGCCGAGGAACTTTGAGATAAAATCATAAATAAACAGGGCGTCGCTGGCAATGGTCTCGACTGCTATCCTTCTTGAATGTACATACTCCCTTCTAAAGAAAGTGGCCTGGGTTATCTGAACGTCGCAACGCAGGAAAATATCCCCGAGAACTTGTGGTTTAGAGTGCACGAAGTGCCTAAAAATGACCCGAGCCACATGTAGAATGCTGTGTATGTCAACCTTGTCTGTAGAAATGACGAGCTTAGTAACCACAATTGGCGATGCTACAAGAACTTCGCCCATAGACCACCTTGTGATTGCCGCACAGACTAACAGGAGCATGCCTGTGACTTGGGAACACGAGGAGACATAACAAAGCAGTATCATGAGAAAGCGTGAAAGAGGCACGCCATTTCGATCGAGCAATAACGTGCTTGAGCAAGCTTGTATCACAAGGAGCATCATGAAAATGGTGCCATTTTATCACAGGGAAATGCGCATTTCTATTGGGAGCAGTGTCTTGTGGAGGTTTCTTCAATAAAAAGATCCACTGGAACACGGGAATAGGTGAGCACGGCAATTCCTACGATAATGGGAAACAGGTGGTAGCTTAGAGATAGAAGCTTACTGTGGAGAGAAGTGGTGGTGGCCCGGTCAGGCGACACTTCCTTTCTTCCCTTGACACCTGCGTTTATCGGGTGTTTGTCCTGATGAACAGATGGAGGGGCATATGTTGTAGTTGATGTTGAAGACCCTCCCAACAGGCAGAAGCGTGCTTGCACATGGAGACCATGTCCCCGACCTAATCATGATTATTCAATGGTTACCCAGCTCAAATCGCTGCCTTGACCCATACAACAACAATTGTCACCTTAAAAGGTTCAATCGCGCACTCAACAATAGAAAAGCATGCACATGCACCAATGGTTAAAGAAACACACCATCCAACGCCATCGTGGGCTAGAAGCGTTTAAGAGTATCCCAGCTTGTTGGTCTTGAATGTTTCTCTTTTTTGGAGCATCTGGAATACAGAGACTGACCACGTTCTTTGTATAACCGCAATGTATATATAACCAGTAAGTTTGTTACCCGCTTATTTTCCATATACACATGCATGCAAACCAGATGCTCTAAATAAACAACAGCTGAAGAAAAAAAAACGATGGGATCGGCTGACGGCACGTTTCCGCGTTTTCCATGTTTTCATTTAAATGAAAAAACAAGGGTCCCCGATGTACTTTTGGACAACAGCATCAATAACGTGATTGAGCGAAAAAGCTATTATTGAGCGGCAGATGGACAGGGTGGTGCTAGAGGAGGGGACCACATAACGTCAAGGGCTATGGACAAGGATAGACGAAGGCATAGGCAGGATAGAAGTATCAAGAAAACACTAGAAATGCTTAGAGCTGCACAGCCCGATCAGTCATCCGTCCCTGTGTCTGCCGTCATGCCGTCAAACTTCGTCATGGGCCTGGCACAGTCAGATAGCGGGTGCAACAGAGGCTGGGCAAACAAATATCCGCTGCTGTTTGTTTGTATGATATTCTGAAGCGCAGTAAGTTTGAATGGCCCCCATGGGGGTACTCGGTCCGCGGACTCGCCGGAGCAATAGAGGATTCTAGACGATGTACCATTAAACATTAAAAAGGAAATATATTTTTCAAGGAGGTGGTGGCGGTGAGGACAGAAGCCAGGGATTGACAAATCGTCATCGGTGTGGCAAAGGAATAATACGGGTGCGAAATCAGGTGTCGTGTCGGGAGAAGATGGTACCCAGACTCACACAACTTTTGTTCACGGCGGCAGAACATTTGTTGGCGACTCAGTTCAATTCTGTCTCCCCATTCGTTGACCCCACGGCTGACTGTCTTTTTAAACTGTGTGTACACACGGATGTATGCCCAAATGGAGGTCTGCGCCCGTCAGCCGCTCGACTTTTAAAGTAAATATGATGTGTATTGTCTCGCCCTGGATGGCGGGTGAAGAATGATGCCTCTCGTCGCTCATTATCACAAGCTGTGTCTAAAAGTTCACACACTGGGAGCGAGAGCTGACTGGAAGGCACGAGAACAATTGGAGAGAAAGACTGCGGCCCTACAACCAACCTTCCGTGCGTGTCGCAGTAATGTGTGATGTATATTGTATATTTGCTTGGAACCGGGTCGATTCGGCTGAACATGTCAGAAGTGCCCTCATGTTCTCTACACACTCATGCGGCACACACCACAACAGAGGCACAGTAACTCCAAAGTCACGATCGACGCAGCAGCAACTCGTCAATTGAACACGGCCAGTAAACGGGTATCACGTTGGTTCGTGCTTCGACAAGCACCTTCAGGGCCAAAAACGAGCTATCGTACTGGTCGGGTTGTCTATACTATTCATTACTGTATATACCCGCCGGTGGGGCCCTAGCCTAGGGCAAATCAAAGTCGTGCGAATGGGCCAGGATGGGAGGATGGTGCTCATTGCTTGGCTGTTATTGTAATACCCAAGCGAAGGTTGTATGAAAAAAGAAAAAAGTAAAAAAGCCAGCAAAGGATGACTCTTTGACGAAAACAATGAGAATGGACGAATCACAGGCAAGAACAGGGCCAGGAGCTGTTTGTCGTATTGAAAGGGGAACGGTATTCTAAAATATTCCAAGGAAATGAGTAATTTGACATTTACACTCCAATCGCGATTCAATTCAATCGATGCGAAAGACTACGACAATACGCGATTGCTGCCCTGTTTTCGCCTTCAGAAGTTCAGAGTACTCGACTGAATTGCATGCTCTTTCTTGGCTGTCCATCTCATTTGCCAAGGGCTGCCTTCCATTTCATATAAATACTCCCCACATTTCCACACCTTCCTCCTCTTGCTCCTTACAGCACATACCATCCAACCTTTATTGCTACAATTGCAGAGCTTTCTTTCTCTCTCGCTCTCTTACACTTGACCCTCCTACTCATCACAGCTACCTAAACACACCACCTCATATCAATCAACAATGGATCTTAACTGGTGCCCCGTCTGCGAACAGCACATCCCACTCGCTTGGGAGGTAAGTCTCTCTTTCAATTGCAGCACCAAAGCACAAACGCTGGGCTATACCATACCCTTGAGACTAACATCCTCGTCCTTGCTTCTCTATTCCTCTTCCAGTCGAGTCTTTACTGTTCTGATCGATGCAAAAAGGCGGATGCCTTGGCTACACACCCTGCTCTTGGCTATGCCTACCCTGCCGACCTGCAATCCTTCCCTCGCCAAAAGAACTCGTCCTACTCTCCCCTGCCTTCGCCCACCTTGGCCTCATCGCCAAACGCCTACCCATCGCCGCCTACTTCGCCCATGACCAACTACGTCTACAACTCGGGCCGTATCTCCCCTCCTGCCTTCACTCTTGGTCACCCAGCAGCAGCCGGCTTAGTCAACAGCGATCTGGCTGAGATGCGCCGCAGGTCTGCAACAGGGTCACAGCACGCCATGACGACAACAACGACGAGTGCAGCGAACAAGAAGGGTGGTTTCTTCTGGTAGAATTCCCAAAAGCATCGCAAAAAGTATTCTCCAGAAGGACGCCATCACCTCTATCTTCGCTGTATATAACACTCTCACTCTTTGATACCGTCGGCCTGTTCTTTCATCCTGTACATTAACAAGCATCCCCAAGAAAAGACAAACCCGCCCCAATACCCCAAAAAAACACCATCAATTGATCGTAGCAATGTGTACCATAGAACAAGCATTTAATAATAATCCAGCTTCGCAAGAAGTACAATCAAACATACATGTAATATGAACATTCGATGAGCTTTCTGATTTGTTGGGTGGCAAAAGGGCTGGGCGCATGGGTAGTAAATTATTCTAGACAGATATTCTCAAAACCAGGAAATTAGCCCAATTTGCATCTATTCCTTCCAGCAGGGATAATTCAAATATCCATAGTAAAACAAAAAAACAGGGATGCGCACGCTCCAAGGGGCAGCTATGGGAAGGAGAGGGATTGTTTGCGAATAACCGCGCTTTCAGGCTGTCGAAATGGGGGAAGTGGGGTTTGCTTAGGAGGGGGGGGGAAGGGATGCGCTTCAAGGAGATGTCCATCCCGCTTCATGGGTCTTGACAGATTATTTCTATCTTCCGTCTTTCTCGTAGAAAAGACGCCATTGAAAACGTGAATCCTTGGTCCTGACTCCTTTTTATGGGGTTACAAGACCAAGAGAAAAGGTAATGCCTTTTGGATTCTCGATTATGCGTCCTATCTTTTTTCTTGGTCTGGAATACAGAATACACGTTGTTCATCTTTTGGATTGACCAAAGAGCGAGACAAGTATAGAGTGCAAACCTCATGCAAATAACTTTCCTGAATCAGGCTGTAAGGCATCAATGCACGATGCACCACTATACAACGGGCAAGGCCTTTCCAACTCCCTTACCTTCCTCCGGAGTGCATTATACTCTCCTCTTAGGTAAATGCCCCTCGGTCCGTGTGTTCAGTTAAATCCGATTCAGTTCTTTGATTGTCTAATCTCTGAAGCTATTACATCGGGCCGATGGCCGTTGCTCAGTATGATCTCGTCGCTCATCGACATGTGTGGCGAGATTTCAATTCTTAAAAGCCCAAAGCAACAAGGACCCACGGACCTAGAAATGCGGCAGAGCAGGGCCTTGGCGGCGGAAAAACCAAAAAAAAAAAAAAAAAAAAAAAGGAGGGATTCGGGACCCCTCTTTCTGTTACCCATGAAAATTTTTAACAAGTTGCCCATGGTCAGCTCTGACCGTTTTTCTACATCTTAAAGAAGATGCATTGAGAAAGGGTGATTATTATTTCTTTTGTTTTGAGCACTGGTGTCTTTGGAGAGAGAGATAGGAAGGAATGCATGCAGACCTCTAGAAAGAGCTTTTTCAATGTGGTCAAGGTCCACATGCAGTGGTTCAAGTGTGTTGTTTTGTCCCTTGGGCCGAGGCTTTGCCTTTTGCCTTGCTCCGCCTTGCGCTGCGTTGCGCTAATAGTTTGGGCTTTTGGTCGGCAAACGGACTCTTTGGAAGGCCTGGTCCTCCGCGTCCCATGTCTATCTCTTTCGCTCTCCCTCGTTGACACCCAAGCAATATCTTGCGACTGAGCGTCGAGCCATGACTGACGGCGCAAATATCCTTTCACCACGCATGATGGACTGGATTACACACATTGTTTCGGATGAAACATGTTTTCCCGTACCCAGGCAGAGAAAATGCAACATGTCCATTAGTCCTCTGATGGAACATCGGCCAGTCCATCATTTTCCGTTTACCTCTCCCTCTTTCTTCCTAGCAATGATATTGTCTCTCGTGTGATCAAGTAAAACCGTAGACATTACGACGCGTATAACCTGAAGTGAAAAAGACTTCCTTTTGCCGCTCACAATCTTTGTATTCTCAATCTGTCGCATATTCCCTCTCCTCTTCTAGACCACATGTTTATGCATTTCAGGCGTGGCTGAGGCACAACTTGCCCTTATGTTCAAAATGGCTGCTGTGTAGGAGGGCAGCGCTATCTCCTACCAGGAAAACATAGACCACAAAAATAGACATTAAGTAATAGTTGTAGTCGGGCGCGTTCTGATTAATCACGTTTCGATAGACAATTTTCTTTGACTTTTGTCCTATCTAAACACAATGTTTAAACGTGCATCGCAAACATCAGACACCATGGGTTTGAAGACACCCTTTTTTAGCCCCTAGAGCACACCTAAGACTCCTAGACTCCATACCACGGTATTATTCTTTTCGATGAGTCATTATCGATATTCACGGGAATATGGAGAGCTGTGTGTGATAAATAATCACTCGATTCGGCGCCTTGGCAACCAGTAACTTGATCTTGACAATATCCGCGTCTACGTGATGTTGGTAGGAGGGCATACCAGAGTATATGTCTGTCGTACCTACTTTAAAGATCTCTGTAGAATAATAGCCTTTATTGCCAATATAATTCATCTGACATTTGATTTCGAAACCATGCCCTTGAGCTTGACAAAGTCAGCCAACAAGTTATCTGAGTTGCCGAATGCCGGATGCGTGCCCCGAGTTAGAACAGGTCCACTCCCTCCGGTCTCTCGACTCTGGCGGGGTAACTATCAAGATCATGTCGCGGAACTATTCTGTCACCACCAATATTAGACATTTGGATTCGCGTATGGTTCTCCTCCAGATACGCTAGAGAATAATCAATAGCCTTGGAGGTGACAGCGTTGGTGGTAGATTAGACTGAATCGATAACGTCGACCAAGTTCAAACGCGCCACATGGCCCGCGATACTCGTGCCCATCTTGAGCATCCCCATCAAAGTTCGTATTTCTTGAAAACCTGTCGGTTCGTTAACAACATATCCTTCATGATTAATGAGGTGAAGGCGATGAGGGATCTTGCGTCCTGCATTACAGTACGCTCGCCTCGTTCAACAGACTAGACAGGTCGTTTTCCTTTTAAAGAGTTTGGACGGTTTCCTTTAAAGGAGTTTTTTTTTTACAAAACGTACAATTTCCTTACAAGGCAATATTGAGGCAAAACGACCGACGCCATTCAGACCTGGTCGTTTTGTCCCGACCAGAATCTTCGCGTATCAATTGCTTGGCCTCCAGGCAAACGACAACGGCGGGAGTAGCGACATTCGACAGACCTTGCCCAAAGCTTTAATTCTGTAGGATCTGTTGGCGCCAGGTTGAATGTTGGCCGTGTAGAAGCAAGCAATAGCCGGGCTAAATTAGATGACAACGATTGAGTAGCAACGGTTAGTACCAAGGAATTCGATTGAGACGGTTGTGTATCGTACACCACCTCACCACCTCAATCACGCGCCCGGGATGGCTTGACAATGCATTGCGTCAAGTTTTGACAAGCGTGGAGAAACATTAGTGCCACTGTCAACTGAAACCCGTCGACGTCAGGGATCTAGAACTAGGGCTCGTGTGAGAATTTCAATTCTTGCCATGTCACAGCCATTTTAACTGGGTTGGTGATAGGAAAAAAGATGGGGCTAAGAAAGGTTGGTCGTCCATCATGCGTGCTACAAAAATAATGTGTTTGTGACCAAAGCTTCCGTTTTTCGGCAAACAACGAACTCCCGCGGATCCCTGAATCCCAACGGAATGATAGTCTAGGCATGTAAGGCTAGATGTCCAAACCATGGCTGGCCCCTAGAAAGTGGAAATTACTGTTCTAGAAAACGCACCCCTCATCTTGCTCGGCGCAATCTTTCTTGTCCACAGTGATATACGGCATGAATGCATTGCACATTGGTCCTTCTGTATCCTAGGCACATGAGACTGGACAACAACGTAAACCGCAGGAGAGCCCTCTATAAAAAAGCATTGCGCAGTGCAAGAGGTTATTTTGATGCATCACCAAGGGCACAGAGATGACTCTTTATTGTGGCGTAACTTTTAAAGGGTCTTCCCGCATTTAGCCCAGCCGATCCAGGAACCGACCGCATCTCATTTCATGCTCAGTCTTGTCCACTTCCCCCGACCCGTCTCTCTCGAATGGCAATTGTCTCCGCTGTTTTTGCTTCTGCGCTGCCGTTCCTCGTTGTCGTGATCCGGTCCGTGACGATTTGCGCTGCTGCTTCCGCTGCTGCCTCTCTCTTTGGGCTTTAAACTTTGATGCCTTGTCCTCAGCTAATGCCCTAACTTCATCCATCACGCTATCCACTATCCAACTAACAGCCTCTGAGCGCTTCTCTGCGCCATCATCATCTGCAGCATTGTTTGGTACGCCCGGTGTCACCAAAAGCACGCGATCATCCTTTTTCGGCTGAGACTGTACGTCAGCCAACAGCCTCTCTTTTTCATTTCCTGGCTCTGAGAATGGTATCAAGATCCTCGGTATCCCCGTCAACGCTTGCAGCTGCTGCAACAAGAACTCCTTTATCTGACCCAATCGCTGCCATATCAATGCCTCCAACTGTGCTGCAAAGTCCTTTGAACGAGCTTTCAAACAATCCAGCACCATCCCCGCAATCCCCGGGTCAATAATATCCGTCAGAGGATGCGATCCATCAAGATGAGAGACTGTGAGGAAATCATTTTGGACTGCCTTAAGAGAGAATTCGTCGCTACCATGCATTTGACCGTCGATCTTGGAGCCAGGGGAACCAGTGCAGAGCCAGATGAAGATGTTACGGATGTCAGCACGCATTTGGAGGATGAAAGGTTGGAGAAGTGGGTCGAGGAGATCGAGCATGATGTTTCGGTTGCTGTGGCTGTCAAAAGTGGTGAGTGGTGGAAATTGCTCCTGTACCAATTCTCGCTGTCCCTGACGCTGTGACTGATGAAGAGCGAGATCTTTAAACACTTTCTCGTATCGAGAGGCTTCTTTACTTGTGAGGACGTTGTTGAAAACGGTGTAAAGGTTGTCTCGGTAGCGAGTGCTCTGTTGATCGGTGACCTTGTTGATCCAGCGCTCGAGTTTTGCGATGTCTCTCTGTCCATCGCTGGACTTTGAGGATTTTTTATGCCTCTTGTCTGAAATATACAACATACAATTAAGTAACTGTTAGATTGCCGTCTCCTTGTTATCGGCCACTCCTTGTATCCCCGTCAACTTGGCCTCGTCTTGCAAGGTTACATACCTTCTGCAGTAGCATCATTTATCTTTCGTTTCTCTAAATTCATTCCTACACCCTCGTCGTCACCACTAAATCCAGAGCCGTCGCTGTGCAGCTCTTTCTTGTGCAACTTCACATGGTTGTCCTTAAATTCATCCTCTAGACCCCCGATATCATCACTAACACGATTCTCTGGCTCTTTCGGATCATCTTCCTCTTGGTCGTGCTTCCGGTCGTCTGTGGACGATGAAGACGAGTTGACTTTAGCGATTGCGGAGGTAACATGGGTTGCAATGCTAGTTGTTGTTACGGCTTTCGGAGCTGTCGATGGCGATATTGAAGGGGATGTTGGCGATGCCGACAAAGTCGACGATGAAAGCTCTTTCTTTGCGACTCCTTCTGTGAAGACCACTGTAGCCTTGGTGATGGAATGAAACCGGGGCTGGGACGATGCTGACGACGACTTCGATTGAGGTAGCGGCGTCCCCCAATATGCAGCTGTGACGGTTTTGCTACCACCAATATTACCAATGCCAGTTACAGTAACTGTCAAGGTAGAATTTGAAGTAGCGAGCGTACTCTTCGGACGGGCCGCTGGCGGAGTCACGAAGAGTACAAGGCTGAAGACCACGGCAGCCACCAGGATCGGCACCGCGATCAGGACAGGTAGCAGAAAAAATACCATGGTGTTGTTGCTTTGATTGATTTGGTGTATTGGGAGTGATGAAAGCGAAGTAAGGAAAGAGAAGAGGTAGAGGTAATAATTGCTTTTGCCTGCCTACAAGGTCGGTTGAACATATTTTGCTTCTTTTTTCTCAGATCAAAATGGAATGGGTCAACAACCCTTGGAATGAAAGAGACGATAGGGGCGAATAAAAAAGAAGTTATTCCTTGCAACAGCATCGCTTTTCGTTTTTTCCTGAAGAAATAAGTGAAGCGCGTATTTTGTCTGTCGAAATGATCATGTTGTCACCGACTCGCGTTTTTTTTTTTTCCCCCTATCTGTAGTAAGCGCGTAAAAGCGCGACGCCTTCTACATTTGAACATTTCCTCTTCTCCCAGAACCGAGCCATTGTCAATGTTTTTGAGCAGGTTCAGTCTTTGTCTTCCACATCAATGCAGTATCAAAGACGCCAGTTCCCATCTAAAGGTTCCAACTTTTCATCAATCTCGCTGCCCGACAGAAAACATGTTTTATCAGGATCGGGCCCAGGATACACCTGCAGGCCCCCCCTAGTCCTTCTGCATGTTACTGCAAGAACAACAATCAGTTCTCATCTAAGAGTTCCAGCTGATTCACTTCTCGCACGCCAGGCTGCAGCGCCCATCAAAAGTCGCCACTTACAACTTTCGGAAGGCACTACCTGAATTGTTTAAAAAAAAGTTAAGGCGTGAATTAAGTAAATATTTGGCCGAGAGATACAGGCTTGCGTACACCTTGCTCACTCTAGGTCAAGCTGGCGTATCAGACTTAATATACTAAACGTTGACTTTGGGGATGAGACGAAGAAGGGCATAATGCAGATCAAAGGAAGCGAGGGTGGAAATGAACGACGAGGGATGCAAGTGATGTGGATTGGAGAATAGAAAGCAGTAAGCAAGTGAGGAACAGCCTGAGAGGGTGAGAGAGAGAGCAAGGTTTGACGGTTTGCCTGGTATCGCATCACTTTCATCGTTTTGCACATTCCTCATCACATTCATTCTTCACAAGCATGGGCATTAACGACCGCAATGGCTACTGGGGCCCACCCACATCCTCCATCGACTGGTGTGAAGGTAACACGCCCTCCTCATTGATCTTCTCAATTCGCAAAAACGATTCGGAGTGAGACTCACAATACTTTCTCTCAAATACTCTCTCCAGACAACTACGTGGTTTCACGCTATATTGCCGAATTCTTCAACTCGTTCTCGTCCTTCGCCATGATCCTCCTTGGCGAGGCTGCCTGCTACTCTATTGACCGGCTCCAAGCCTCCATGGCCCGCAACTCCCAAGCAACTGCGCCAGCTACACCAAGCCTTTTCCGCTTTAAAATCGCCTTCCGCACCATCACCGTCGTTGGCATTGGCTCCTTCCTCTTCCACGCGACACTCCTCCACCATATGCAGATGCTTGACGAACTCCCTATGCTCTACTCTGTCCTTGCCCTCTTCTTTTGTCTTATCGAATCCCGGTTCGGCCCACAACCCACTTGGTTCCCTGTCTTGCTCACGATCCATGGGGTCTTGGTCACCTACCTTGTCGCATTCACATCTGGCAACACCCAATTCTACAGCTTTCATGGATCCTTTGGGTCGTTAGAAATCGCTACCTTGTTCCTGGTTTATAAAGTGTATCGGGCAAGAAAAGGCGAATACCCGGATGTGAAACGAGCATTTGAGGTTGGGATTGGTTTGTATGCGTTGGCGGTGATGGTGTGGATGACGGATCTGAACTTCTGTGAGAAGCCGTTGTTGGCGTGGTTGCCTGTTGCCAGTGGCTATGACAATTTAAAGCTTGAATCAAAGTCGTGGATCGTGAAGGATCTGTATTTACATGCATGGTGGCATACGTTTGTGAGCATGGGACTGTACCTGTTGTCGACAGTGATTATGTTGGATGGATTGATCGTGCAGGGTTGGAGGCCGAAGATTGAGATGAAGGCTGGGGGTTGGTTGCCCATCGTCACGGTCATGGGCATTGATAATAGGACCGCGTCGAAGAAGAACGACTAGATAACATGGAGGAGCTCCTAGACATACTACGCCTCACCTTGAGAAAATAAAATTACAGGCAATGGACGCCTTTTTGAACACATGGAAAATCAGGCTGGGTCCAAACTCACCCTAGTTGAAATCTGGTGCGGGCCGGGATAGATAGACCCATCCATTCCCATCCATGTCATGATCCCACCTAACGGATTTCTCCCTACCCGTCAAAGATACTCTATTCTCTCTCTCTTTCTGATTTTTCTCTTTTGCTGCTTCAAAGATCCAAACACCTTACAGAAATGCATCAATATCAACCTATTCCAGGATCGGATTCTTCAGAACCGGAGGTCTCATTCAAAGTCGATTCCCAGCAACTTCAACACCAGCTACCGCCCACAGGACCAAATGTTACTCAGCCTCAGCATCTCTGTCAATCGAAATATCCTCCCCTGCGTAAAGCCTGGGTCATTCTTAGTTTACCCCTCGCAGTCGCCATCCTCATCTCCACCAGCGTCTACTGTCTCTCCAATCCCCCTATCCTCCTTACATCAGAGGTCCAGGCTCTCCGAGAGCATCATGGCCAAGTGTCGGCAGAGTTTGGGACGGATGAAGCGGGAGCTGTAATTGGAGAGGTGGGGCTTGGATTTGGAGGGTTGATGTCTAGCCCGTGGCCACAGATTCCTCAAGTTGCAGCCCCTGGGGATGAGGATGGCGAAGAACAAGAAGCATTCGAGAAAGAGAGTTCGACAGCGCAAAGCGAAATTTTAAAGACTGGAGCGGAGCAGGTCAAAGTGGGGGATAATAATGATGGAGAATTGGGCGAAATTGAAATCGTGGTGATTACAGTGGAAAAAGAGTCGCCTACAGGAGCTGTGGACTTGAAATTCGGCAATGTTGATAGTGGTGATCGAGAGGGATATGGGAAGAATGGAATCGGTCAAGATGGCAGCGACGATAGCAACGACGATGATGACAGCGACAAGGATGTCGATCACGATGTTGAGGACGAAGACGAGATTGACGAGATTGCGGAAGAGATTGCGGATTTGGTGGAAATGGTCGAAAACGTCAAGGACGATATGAACGCATTCCCTGACGCTAGAGGGAGCCTAGAAGCCACCATAGAGGCCATGATGCCTGTTGATTTGCAGTCAACGCAGAAAACCAAGAGAAACATGGACGACATGAATGAAGTTGACGGAGATAACGACGACAATGCTCTCGAAGTTCAATCCGCGTCAACGAAATCAAAACAGGACGAAAAGGGCGAGAATCCTCAGCGGAAGAAGAAGGGCAAGGCTGCTATCGCTGCCAAAGACAGCAAGCCGAGCAGCGCCAACAATAGCAAGCAGAATCCAGTCCAGAACCAGAGTCAGGACCAGGTTCAGGGTCAAAGCCAGGAAACAAGCGATAGTGATGCAGACAATGGCCCCATCTTACTCTGCTCCTCCAAAGATTGTCTCCCCGCTCTCCGAGACGCGATCCTCTCCAGGCTTTCAGTCCAGATCCACCATGTCATGGGTCACCTCCGCAACCGAGACACACTTCTCCACATGATGGAATCAACGGCCCCACCGACCAAGGATTTACTGATGGTAGCTCAGGAAGAGGTAGTGCAGCAGGTTGAAGATAAGATTGTTCAGGCTTTGAGAGATTGGGTCATGGAAGTTCGAAAGCAGAGCGGAAGCAGCAGTAGCAATATCATGCCATCGCAGCCCACGTTGTCTCAATCATCTGGAGTGAAGGAAATGGGCGATATCAGTGCCGAGGCTGAAGGCATCTTTTTAGCAGGGGACGACGAGTACGAGAGCTCCGATGAGGACAATGCTGATAACTTCCATATGGCAGGCATCAATCTCGAGGACGCGGATGACGATGATGAAGACCACGAAAACGAAACCCATGGTCCTTCGATCTCTAAATCGAAGAAGCCTGCGAAAAAGACTATTACCAAACGCGATACCGAGAACAACAGCAATGTTCGTGAGACCTTCCTCCCGGCCGACAAGAACCTCATGCGTCAAGAATGGTCCCGCTGGATTGCTCAATGGGTCCACCACACCAAAATCCTCATCCTCTCCCACACCCTTGCGACTCAAACCCTGAACGATATGAACCGGGTCGCTGTCTCTGGCGGGATGGTCACCGTGGCAGATCAAAGACATTGGTCCTGGAATCTAGACAAGGGTTTGGCCGTTGTCATGGTCGCCTCTGAGATGATTTGTGGAGCACCATCCTCTTTGGCGGACACCAAGCGTTCCTCTGAGTTTCTGTCATCGCTCTCGATGCAGCAGGGCAATGATATCACAGACGCCAAGGCACAAAAGACTGCAGCTCTGGCATTAAATGCCCAAAAGTGTATTGAAGATTGGAATAGCGAGCTGGAAGGGATCCTGCAGCGCACGGCCAGCACCGTATAAGAAAGCAATAACCCTTTGCCACCATTTTTTTTTTTTGTTCGACGATTTTTTAATGTGAATAAAAAAAACACTACGAAGAGAAAGGCCATCAAAATTGGATAGACTAAGAAAAAAACTATGGACAGTAGAGTACAAACAAAAACAGACAGACATCTCCACAAGAGAAGGCGGAAGAGAGATATCGTCAGGGACTTGGGGGGACTAAAATACAAGAAGTATCGGAGGAACAAACAATGAGGAGGACAGGGGATCAGGGGTTTTTTTTTTT
>MU616782.1:0-42836 GCA_025201705.1 Dissophora ornata | reverse complement strand
ATGGTGCTGCATGGACCGGGCAATGGGAGAAGAGAGAGAGAGAGAGAGAGAGAGAGAGAGAGAGGCAGAGGGCCATGGAGGAAGTGCCTACAGGGCACGCAGGAAAGACAAACAGGCCACCAGCTGCGGCCAATCAGCGCGCGGCTGCGACGTGTGTCTGCGATGCCTGTTGATGCTTGTTGATGCCTGTTGATGCCTGTTGATGCCTGTTGATGCCTGTCGATGCCTACGCTGATGCTGCATATCAAACAGGCTGCTGCACGGACGCGATATGGCGCACAGGGACCGCGGGAAACCACAGTCCTGTGGCTACACGAGGAATCAAAGAGCGGCTGTTGCAGTACCACCATCGGCAGGGACTAGGCAAAGAGACCATCCACATGTGTGATGCGTGGTGTAAAAATAAACGGGAGAAAGAGCGAGAGCGAGAGAGAGAGAGAGAGAAAGCGAAAGAGAGAGAGAGAAAGGGAGAAAGAAAGAGAAAGAAAGAGAAAGAGAGAAAGAGGAAGAGAGAAAGAGGAAAGAGAGTGTGTGTGTGAGAGAGACGGACACGCAGACTGACAGAGAGTCCCCCGGGGTTGCTTTCCCCCCATGCACATGGCCCCAGGTATCGACATTGATGGCAATATGTAATTAATTTTAATTGCGGACCCTTCAAACAAGGTACGCATGTCCACATACATACAGTACAGCCCTGTTGCAGGGACTGGGCGCCCTGTGGCTGTCCTGCGGGATGGCGCTTGGGAGAGAGAAGAGGCACTCGATGCGTACATGGCGCACCGGCGGCATGGTTGAGTGATTGAGACCCGCCGTGGCTGGCGCAGGTGTCGCCTGGGGCGTGTTCGGCTCTCCTCAGCGGCTGCACAACCAATCAGCCAGAAACCTTTTCCGTTTCATTTGTTGTCTGTGGGCGAACGTGTGTGTCTGCCCTCCAAACATCTTTGTTCCTCTCCATCACATTCAACCCTGGCTCTCTTTCCTTCTTCCTTCATCCCCTTCCCTCCATTCATTCCATTCCATTCCATTCCATCCCATCCATCATTCACGCCTCCCTTCCTGTCTTCCCCTCTGCTCAGCTCTCTCCCTCGCTCTCTCTCTCTCTCTCTTTATCTCTCTCCCTCACGCTCTCCTCTTGGCATCCATTGCTCCAAAGGCCTTATTCGTCAACAAAGTAGTAGCCCACGACACCGCCTCCTCCTCCTCCTCCTCCTCCTCCTTCCCTCCCTCCATCGCTCGCCGCCAATCTCTCTTCATCGCTCTCTCGCCCGCCCTTTCGATTTGTCCTCTCTACACTCTGCATTCATCTGTGTAGGCTCTCTCTTCCCATCCACTCTGTGACACATCCAAGCCCTTTCCTCACACGGAACGAGAGGCAGTTAAGAATGATTTCAAGACTTGTAAGTCGATCCTTCTCCCTCATGCTCTGCATCAGGAGGCTGTCCTGTCGATGGACCCACAACGAATCCGACCTGTCCGCCGACCCATTCAGTACAGGGATTCTTTTTTCTGTTTGGTCGAGGAGACGGCTCGATTGTTTTCCATTCCAAGTACAATGCTTGTGGAGTGTCGACTACGTACAGCGCACTAAGCCCTCTCTGTTGCCAGTACGGCCGCCAGTGTGCATGTTTTTCCACACACGACTGGCTAGATTGGCTGCTGACAGTTGTTTCGGGATGACAATATATCCCAAGTGGTGTAAAGGGTTTGTCTGAACACGTCGGTCTAAAATAACTTTTTTTTTGTCTTACGTCTGGCACTGTCCTTGTTTAGGCCGGCGACTCGACCTGGTCCAGATACTCCTTGGTATGGTCCAGCATCCAGGCAGTCGTGATCATCGCCCTGGAGTCGGTCATCTTCAAATTGCACTTGACAGAGTCCAACAACATCAAGAACGCCATCGACCCAGCTATGGTTGCGCTGGAGCAACGAAAGAACTATGAGGAGCCAGACCCGACAGAGGTCGTTCAGACCGCCCGGGTTCTGTCTGTATACCATGTGCTGTTTATCGTGGCCCAACTCTTTCAGCTCATCCTCTTATGCGACGCGGTATGTCGACAACGCGCGAGATGGAAGGAAATACACAGTTGGACAAAAAAAAAAAAACTAAAAAGGTGAAAGATGGAATGCTCACGACTCTTTACTATTTTTACTGTACTCCGTTGGCTATAGATGTTCAACAAGAACACCATCCAAATCATTGCCATTGTTGTCTTCAACTGTGCTATGGTTGCATACGCAGGAGTTCAAGTGAAGCAGGCTTCCGAAATTCTTGTTAGGACCTCAGGCGACTCTCTACCCAACATGATTCTGGATTTCTTTGAGCGCTCAGCAAATCCAACACCCTATCACGCCTCGCTACCATATGAGATTGCCGTTGTCTCGCTGATGGTCGTTTTCGCATCAGGGTTCGCTTTTATCGCTTACAAGTTGTACAAGGAGTTCGGATGGACCATTTATAAAAAGATTGGCGCAGACCTGGCTATGCGAGGTATGCAGGGAGAGGCTTTGACGATTCAATCCGCGCCTTTGCCGCTGGAAAGCAACGTACCCCGTGGATGTATTAACCTGACGCCTCATCCTCCAATGAATTTCCTCCGACGTTAGACATGTACAAGGTCTACCAGATCTTTATTATGATTCTCAAGTTTGACATCTTTTTCCAGCTCGGATTCTCGGCGCAGTTCTTATCTGTGGTCATTCTACAGTATGACACGTTGCAGACGCTTACACAGAGCGAGATGAGTAACATATTGGTCGTCCATCTCATCCTGTCGACAGGAGCATCCATTGTTCTACCTTTCCTGGCGTGGTGGGGCGTAAGTGTCCTTTTCGACCGTGTCGACTTTGTTACATTCATTGTTCGAACTATGCAAACTAACGCTAATAACGTAACTTCTATCCCTGCTGTCCTTACTAGTTGAAACGCGAGAGCAAAATAGCAATGTGCTGCTTTATCGCCGGAGGATTTGCCACACTTGTTTATAATATTTTGAAGCTGAACCAGGTCTTTGACGACAAGGCTAGATTTGCTGGCGCAAGCAAGTTCCTCATCTTCTTCCGTAAGCCCATTGCTTTCTCAAGTCCAAATACCGTCTACAAAGATGGCTACTATTCATACTATGTACCCTGCTGACTCATCCTACTTTTTTTCGCCATTTTATGCCGACAGTTATTGTCAGCTTGATTCTCGGAATGTCAACGATATACTTTGCATGGGTCTGCATGAAAAACTTCAACCATGGATTGAACGCACACAGTAAGTTCGACAGGCAGCACTCTTCGTAAGGCTTTGATTGATCGGCATCAGAGTAATAGAGGCTGATAAAAGTAAACCACTTCTTTGATTGCATAGTCGGCAAGGTCTCAGGGACAAATATCTATCCCATGGAGTCTGTCAGCGGACCCTCGAAGCGATGGTCGATAGAATAGCCAGCAGGATGTTGGAATGCCCGCCGTCAAAGATTTGAATCGTCTCGGTCTATGATTACTTGTTCTGTAAGTTCGCGATGAGCCAAAAACTGGCTGTGTCTGTTGCTGGTATTGACAATGACATGTTGCTGTAGTTACTGATCGGTATCTCTTATTTCTAGATATTCCTTTATCTATACCCATTTATGTCCTGTATACCTTCCCTCGGAGCCTTCCAATGATGACCAGCGAACCTTGTGCCTTGGCACTTATCCTTACTTGTAGCTATATTACTCTCCTGTTCAATTCCTGTACTCTTCCTGCGTATTAGATTTCAAAATCGAAAATTGGCCTGGGGCTTGTCCGCTTGGATCTAGGCTAGACATTTTTTTTTCCTACGATAAAAAGCTCAGTATCCGTACCAAACGCGTAGAACTACGAGTGCTAGGATCGGCGACGTTTTTGCGTTTTCTTGTACTAGGTTCAGGAATGATGGTCTGGTTTGAAATATCTGAAGGCTATCCTGCGGAGTACTTGTCCTAATTGGCTTTGCCATGGCCCCTGTCAGCTCCCACAGCTCTGGCTTTGGCCTCGTTCTTGTCCTTGTAGTCCAGGATTCGAAATTTGCCCTTGCGCAATGGTGGAGGAGAAGTCGGTTCGTCGTGGATTGGTATACTGAGGACCTCATCAATCATTTTGAGGGCTGAGGACGTGGCGTAGCGACGACTTTCAGCGCATTCTTCAGCTGCGCCTTATAGACCATTAGAAATGACCAATGAAATGGCGTGGAGCAAGCAAGTATCGCCTACCATGCATGAGCACCAGCACTCGGAAAATATACGGCCGAGGCTGACGAAATATTGGTGGCAAAATTGATGACGGATGGAATCCGGTCCCAGTCGCATGGGCTGCAATTGTTTCTCATCCCCGCCCGTGGAACTTGTCAGCTTTTTTTTGTTTTTTGTTTTTGTTCTTTTCTGTTCTTTACTTCACACGTCTTTCCCCCCGAATCCAAATCAACAACAAATCAAGATGGAGCGCACTTACATTATGGTATGTGCTGGACACGATGTTCTTTCTCATGCAGTTCGACTTTTGTTCTGACGTATTTTTGCGTGAAATTTATTTGGAAAAAATTGCTCAAATGACGTCCACACGCTCACTCTCTGTAACCGCGACTTTTGAACAATAATATAGGTCAAGCCCGACGGTGTCGAGCGCGGTCTCGTTGGTGAGATCATCAAGCGTTTCGAGAACAAGGGTTTCCAGCTCATGGCCCTCGAGCTCAAGGCCGTATGTTACCATATCCACTCCCTCCCCATCTCCCCCCTTTTTTTTTTGTTTTTCAACCCGACACGATCAATTCTGGTGTTTTCTCCCACGTTTTATGTTGCCCCCCTACGTGATTTTTATATGCGTCGCGCATCCTCGATGATGACGTCTCGCACTTCCGGAATCCCTTTGCTAACTTGTGTTTGTATTCGGTTCATTTAGCCTGGCCGTGCCCACCTCGAGAAGCACTACTCTGACCTCTCCTCCAAGCCCTTCTTCGCTGGTCTCGTCAACTACATGACCTCCGGCCCCGTTGTACGTACATTACTCACTCTGGATATGTCCCGAGCGTCTCAATCGAACAATTGATGTTGTTTCACTCGATTTCCCAACATGGTATCATGGACGATAACTGATGAACTGATGAACTGACCTGGCTATTTAATTACTTCGCCGTTGATATCAATCTAGGTTGCCATGGTCTGGCAGGGTAAGGGTGTTGTCAAGGCTGGTCGCGTCCTCCTCGGCGAGACCAACCCCTTGGCTTCGTTGCCCGGAACCATCCGTGGTGACTTCGCCTTGGATATCGGCCGCAACATCTGCCACGGCTCCGACTCTGTTGAGAGCGCTGAGAAGGAGATCGCCCTCTGGTTCCCCAACGGCGTTGTCTCCCACCAGCGTGTCGTTGACAAGTTGATCTACGAGTAAAACAAAAAAAATATTATTATTATTTTCTCGAAGAGCCAATAAAATTAAAGAAGAGGGACACACCCTGATCCCCTTCATTGTTTATACATGAAACGTGCGTTTCGAGATCATTTATGGGTATCGGCCTCGTAAATGCCCTTTGCAATTGTCGGAGAACAGCCTGCGGGTGAGAATGGTAATCTACGCCCCGTTTTGGTGTGCTGGTTGTGAGAGGTGAAAAAATAGCACACGTAAAAATACATGCTGGTTGAACCTTATTCAACCCTGCCCAACAGCCTCCTTCGGGTACAATTTTTTTCCAATATGTCGAATGCCTTGGTAGTGTACTCTATTGAAGATCGCAGACGCCAAGATGCCACGTTGTATAGTAATATCCGCCTATCTGCAAACCCGTACAAAATCGAACGCGACGCCAGATCAAGACAATTATTGCATAGTTTTCAAGTGCGCATCAAATTTGCGCGCATCGACGACGCGTATCAGAGCGCGCATTGGATCAGCTTATCCCACTCAAGGCACGTTGAATTCAAGTTGCTGAGAGAATATATATTATTTATTATACAATGCCAGGGGCTGATAATTATAAAAGTGAAGTGGACGTCCCTGTTACGAGACACTGCGATAAAAGCAAGAAACCTGGTCACTCTGTAGAGTAGACCGCGTACTGATCTTCGTCCCCCCCGGGGCACGGAAAGTAATGACGCGCCGAGTGCAAGAACAAAAGTATTTCAAGTGAGATAGTGGATGATGGCCCACATGGCCAAAAGTGTGACGCAAACGCCGGCGTAAAAGATCCATTTGTCCTCAGCGCTCCTGCGCTCAATCAACTGAATCACATTACGAGACAGACCGAGGGTATTGGCAGCATCCAGCATTTTGCGCTGCGTCGACTGTGATAAAAATAGAAAAATAGGAGCTGTGAGTGAACATGTCCGGTCGTGCCGCTAACCAACGTTCCAGCTGTGTTATGCGTATGCCTCAAATCTTACTTTGAGCGATGTGCGTTGATGAAACAGATCGTCGAGCGCGGCTTTTCCTTGGTGAAGCATATCATCCAACTGTGCACCCGTCCTTTGAGCAAAGTCGCGCTCCCTGATCGCGTGGGCTTGTTGCAGATATGGCGAGGCTGACGTTGCTTGATAGGGGTGTTCAACAGGGACGGTCATCCGTGATTGTCTTCTCTCCAATAATTGTGTACGATTCCTTCCGTGGGAGAGCTATGTGCGAGTGAATTTGTGCATCGGACGTAAATGAAAGATCTTGATCAGTTTGACTGAAATACGATTGTTAAAGCCTGTCCAGAGCAGGCAGCGTGTCGAACTCCTAGGCGTTACCTGTTCCTCTCGACTCTTCAGTTGCGCAAAACTCCTGTTGATGGCATCGTAATCTTCCCTAAACTTGGTAACGCGGCTGCATCCCTCAGAGTTAATACGAAGGGTCGATGGCATGGAAAACCAAAGCGTTGTTGTTTCAACATAGGGCAAGGACATACGCGAACGCCTTCTCTCGTTTGTCGTCCATCATCTCCTTCTTGGCCATGGTATCATAGTCGTCGATCGAGCGCTTGAAGGCATTGACGGTAGCTGCGATCTGACCTAAGAGACCAAAGTGAGATATTACAGGTTATCGTCCGTCAGCACTGGCAAGGGTAGAGATGCGTAGATGCGTCTGTGGTCTCCAGTGAATAGAGTAGAACAAGCAGGTTTGCATCCACATGTGTGACGACATGCCCATGGGCGTGCTTGTACGTGCTTGCTGTATCCAAAAATAAATACACTGAACAAACGTGGCAGAGAGAAAACGACTCTCCGCGGTGCACGATATTCGCCCCTTCTGTTCATCATCCACTCCATGCCCTTGAGTCTGGGATGGGCGTCGAATAGTCCACATGGTTGCTGTGATGATTACGTGGACTGATCCAATACAGAGTAGCCTCTGAGTGATCGGTGGAGTTACTCTCGGTGATCATCCAGTGCTCATCTTGCCCTGTGCCGGGGCTCTTGTCCCGTGTCTCGTGTCCCATGTGTCAAAGCCTGTTCTTTGCCCTGTAAATGGTGCGGAGAGCTCCATGGTTTGCTAGCTTACCCTGAAGGGCAACACTGGTGTCTTCGCCTGACTGGAACTTCTCCAGGTCTCGTTGTAGGGCATTCACCTGTTTCAGAGCATGGTTGTAAAGCGAATTCATTGGTGAACGTTGGGGGACAAAGGGGGATGTGGGGGGATGTAAAGTCGGTTGTCCTGTAGAGGGTGAAGTAGAGGCAGACAATCAGGAGATAAGGCTAACAGTTGAGGCGAATGTAAGTAGTCGTTTAGAGAAGAAGAAGAAGAGGAAGAAGAAAGGGAGGTGTGTGTGTGAAGGAACAGTGGTGAGGTGGTGATGGAAGCAAGACTGATGGAAGCAAGACTGATGGAAGCGATGATACATTTCGAGCGCATGCCTGTTCTCCACGTCTCTTCCCTGGATCACGTGCGAGCACAAGCTTTTGATTTTGCATTTGGTGGCAAAGACTTTAGACCCACCACCGAAACACGGGCATCCATAAAACGCGCCTCTCGTGTCTCCAGGTTACAACAAAAGGAAGACTCACTAAACACTTTGAGGATATAAGGACTCAGCAACGCTGTGTCTTTTGGAGAGATCTGAAAACACGTTTTATGCCTTCGACACGACCCCTTCGACCTTATTCCTACAAGGGGCGCTGCAATATTCTACGAGGCTTCCTTCAGACAGACGCGCTTCGTCTTCAGTTGCTAGCATTCAATCTCCTTTTTGGGGATGATCAAAGCCTAGCAGACTCCTTAGTGAAAGTGCATGGGTAAATAAAGACGTGAGTGCTCAAACGCTTTGGATAAAGCTGTGGTGCATCGGAAAAAGCCAAGGTGACAGTGGGAAAAGAAAATCTCCAATTTGGACAATATGCTCTCGCCATTTTTGATAGGCGCACCCCAAAATGGGAATTTCGAAATACTCTCTAGTTTGCATAAAAGGTCTGTTCTTTCTCCTCACTTCCCAAGAAACAACAACCATTGAGCATACACCACACTCTCACGATCCACTGCTACATCCACCTTCTCCTCACCCCCCTGAAAATGATTGCGTCAAGTCGCCTATTCTCCGTCGGCAATGCGACGAAACTGCTCCGCGCCTTGCCACAACGAACCTTCACCTCCTCCTCGACTTCCGCTGCCAACTGCTCAAAGTTCTCGGGCATCTTCACCCAAAACACCAGTGGAGCAATGGCCGCGCGACACAACCTCGAAAGGTTTGCCAACCAGTCACAGCAACCTCAAACCTCAAGGCTCTTCTCATCCGCGTCCTTCCAGCCCTTTGCCAAAGCCGCCCCAACTGCCTCTTCGCCGTTCCTTCAGGGTCAAGCCGTCCGCGGTTTCCGCGATTTCTCCAGAAGGACCTGGCACGCCGAGCAAGAGTCCGCCCACCAGGCAGCAAACGACTGGTGGCGGGGTGCTCGAGGCGACAAGCACGATTTCCATAAACATATCCATGACCACTGGCAAAAGCATGGTGGCATGCGAGGCTACCACTGTCATCACCGCCATGGGATGCGCCGCCGCCGGCCTATCCGCTTTCTTTTCCGAATGGCGTTCCTCTCTACGATTCTGGTAGCAGTACCTGCGGTCGTGGCCCTTGACGCGCCCAAGTCGACCCTGGCCTATGTCCCCCTGACAGTCTTCGGTACCGGTGCTGCACTGTTGCTGACGGGGCGACTCTTGTACGTTTTCCTGCCAGTCGCGGCGGTCGGTGGTGCAGCCTATTTCTGGGCCTGCACCATGCCTGCTGCTACTACAGTCAAGGACCTGAAAAAGATTTTGAAGCGTGACGAAAATGCAGGTCGGTATACGACAGCTCTGAGCATCCTTGGATCGGAATGGGAGGTCCAAAAGGCTCGACCTGATGAATGGTTCCGATGGACCTTCCCCGAGCGCGGTGACAAGAAGCAGCTGGACAAGATCGATATCCGTATGACCGTCTTTGACCCCAAAGACCAAAGCAACAGGAAGGAGAGAGCCTTGCGAAAGTTGGACTTGTTCCAGGCTATGGATAAGCGCGATATTGCTGAGCGCAGTCTCAAATGCCACAAAGGCAAGACTGCCGAGTTCAATCTTCCAGAGAGTCTCACGATCAAGCGCGATGGTGACCGGGTTGAGATAAAGATGGAAGAGGACGGTGAGAAGGTTATGGAACAAAAGGTTGCCAAGCAGTACCTGGCCATCGGTCGGGTTGTTGACAAGGCCGCCAAAGAGATTGAGGCTGCATCTGGCTTGAAGCTGGGAGAGCAAGTGGTCCTGGTCCATAAGAGCAAGAACCGCGATGCTTTCTGGAGCGGATGGGCACCCTATGGTGACCTGGAACTCCGCATCCCCTTTGACCGTACCTGGGTCAACGATCTGGGTGACGAATGAAGTCGTCCGAGCTGCAAAACAGCCACGACAATGAACACATGAACTGATGAACGCTATAACATGAGTAGAGAAACCCAACACCTTGTACAATATTTGCAATAAACCCGCCTCTTTATAACATTTGCGGAACTGCTTTGATATTGAATATGTTTATGAAGGATACCTGGCCACCATCCACAACAGCAAAGAGGATACCAGGCCAATTCGGCGCCAGTTTCTTCTTGCCCTTCTCCGGTGCAGCAGTCGATGACTCGATTTCCTGGGCAGGGTCGAGTTGTTCCTCCATCAGGACTCTCAGTTCATTGAGCGCGGGTAAGGCCGCGTCCACGCTATCGAGACAAAGGATCAGTTTGTGGATTAGTCTCGCAAGTAAATAATGATCACCTTCATTAGACGTAACGAGAACAGTTTGCTTACCTGACGACAACAACTCGATAGTCCGGTATGCCAGGCTGCCGCTTTTTGAAGGCTCCCGCAGGCTTGTATACATCAAAGTCTACCACATGTCTGTTCTTCTTATACTCCTTCTTTTCCGCTGGTGCACCTTGACAGTCTTGGGGGTTCCGAGCAAGACGCACAGCGGGTATAATCCGCAGGGTTTGCAGAATTTGATCTGCCCATGGACGCAAACGATGAAAAAGAATGCAATAAAAAAATCCCCTGTAAGTATAAACAGGAAGCTTTGGGATACCCCTTTGCGCTTATCGTGGGACAATGAGCGAGCGAGCTCACCATAGTGCAACTGGGCGTTATTGGCAACAAGAGGACGACTGGACTTCCTTGTCCATATATCGGTAGCAGCCCCCAACCGCAACCCAACATCGGCCACAAGAGTAGTAGTTCGGTTTCTCCAGGCGGCAAATAAGGATCTCCACAGTGTAGACCACCAAAACGTAGCTCCTGAGAATAGTTGCGCAAGAACTTGACTCCTTGGGGTTGGTGTGTGTTGTAACCGCGCGTCAACTTCGTGCCTGTACGTCCCGGACCTGATCACGATAAACCCCAGACGCTTGAGATATGCGTATGTCAGATATTTTTCCATTGCTAAAGAGTCACTTGGTTCGGCCGTCGATTCTTGAGCCGCCTGTCGACTCTGAGGCTGGCCCGAAACCCGCGCTTCCGAGAGGTAAAGACTCCACATCTGCTGAACACTCATGTCGATACCGTGATGATCTACCAGTAGAGACCCACGATCGACCAGATAGAGCGCTTCCTCGGGGTAGAGATATATCTGCCCGCGTATTGTGTGGCCCATGCTCACAAAATGCGTTCCTTTATTCACCGTCAGTCTGAAGAGACCGAGTTCTGGATGGTAGACAGCTCGTGAGAACGTTCGCCTTGCATGTTTTAAATGTTGGGGGCGATGGTTAGATACGATGTCTAACATTGTTTTGACACGATTGTTTGACTCCATCTGCATCGGCTCGGATCCTTACTCTGCTGCGCGACGTTCCTCTTCAAGGATCTGAAAGTATGCATCGTATTGCTCTTCAAGAGTTGCAGCTGCATCCTGCACCATCTTTGTATCTCTGCTAGGAAGCGCCTGCAAGGAGCCGTGCCTTGAAGAGTGTGGAAAGTAGAGCAACCGAGTTTTAACGTCGAATGAAACTGTGCTGACACATTGCTGCTTACATCCATGCAAAGCTGCAATTACCCTTTAGCATTGCTTAGGAGCAGACGGAAGTCTGGATGCTGGTCGTTGTCGTCCTGATCTACTGCATCCATTGTTGAATGTCAGAAGACAAGAGCTGCGTCTCCACCTGCGGCCGGGACTCAAAATGATCCAATAAAAAGCTATACACAAAATTCATTCAATTCGGCTGTTGTACTTCAATGTATTGTGTGGTCAAACACGTCTATTTGGTCTATTTGTCTATGTAGCCATCTATTCCAACTTTTGCAGTTCGGCCATCACCAGCTCGTATACAAAGAACGTAACTGCATTGACCGGGAATGCTCGTAGCAATGCTGGTGTAGCTCCTCGCATAAATACGCCAAACCCCTCGCTTCTGTAAGATCGCACAGCACAATCGACCATGCCCTTGTACGGCGCGACCGAAGGTACCTGAGAGTGTCCCTGTCTACTTGTTTGGTGTACAAGTCCACTATGATTCTTTGGCAAGAGACTGGTGGCGACAGTAGGATGACGATTCGGGGCGGCTATAGGAAGAGCTTTGTAGGGGTCTGTTGTGACAAGATGCGGCTGTGTTTGCAGTCTAGTCTTGATCACATCTAGATCAGCAGAAGGTGGT
Source organism: Dissophora ornata (assembly GCA_025201705.1). NCBI lineage: Eukaryota > Fungi > Mortierellomycota > Mortierellomycetes > Mortierellales > Mortierellaceae > Dissophora > Dissophora ornata. The sequence goes on along the minus strand of MU616782.1, from coordinate 30,774 downwards.
TAGAAGGTGTTGTTTTGCTTCGTTTTTTATCGACTCTCCAAGAGAAAGGCTTGGCGGTGTTACCTAGTGGGTATATACTGGCCCAAGAAAGAGTTCCTGCCAATCCTCCAGCAAACAAAACCTTCCATGTGTTAATGCCGCCTGTTTCTCCATGTGGGATGTCCAGTACTCGCTTTAGTCCTTCATATGATCTACAGCGTTGAAGCACAGAGGCACAGGTGGTCAGCAACATGGTTCGGAATCTATTCTCACGTCTTAGTGTGGTTCGTCTCACTTACAAAAAGTATACTCCGTAGCCGGGGGCATCTCTCAGGATTGTCACCCAACCTCCCTGATAAAGCCCTTTGAGTCCAAACCGTCTGACAACATCCTTGGCGACATGCCATGAACCTGACTCGCTGAGGATGGCCCTTTGTGCAGCAGCAGAGGAAGTGGGGTCGAGCTGTGAAGCAATGACCTGCGCCCTGCACTTGACCAACTCTGTAGGCGTGCTGACCAAGAAACAAGCTACTCCTGCGACAAATCCAGCCGCAAAGACATGTGATAGCGGCTGTAACGCATCTCCTGCAGTGGTGTACGATGACGGGGTTGTGGAGAAAGGAGGCGAGAGTGTCTCAAACAGCCGCATGGAAGCCGAGTACGACGCGAACAGAATCGAATTGAGACCTGCCAAGCCGATGATCGGTGAGGCGATACCCTTGAACAACGACTTGAACTATGAAGTAGCGGTATAAAGTAAGGTCAGTAACAAACACGTAAAGAGGCCAGTCGCTCGCTTTGAGAAGTTGCTGAAAGATTGGCTTACACCCTCATTCTGAACCATAGTCGTCAGGCTGTTCTTGTTAGCGGATATGTTTCTGGAGGCACCTGGGGCACCCTGAGCCTGAAGGCGGACCTAGTTCAGGTAGTGGAGGACGTGACGTGGGAGAAGAGTGAATTGGCTGGTCTCGTGGTGTTGTCGGCTCAAAATCATATTGGGCGGGAGGGAGTACACGATGGTATGACGCCTGTTGTTGTGTACCTTGAGAACATCCAGGGGACTGCCGATGATCAGCCCTGCCACACCGCTGATGTAGCCTAAAAAACGGAGATGTTGCTTATTAGCTAAACATGGACACGGACAGCGCAGATGATGAAATTCCACATGGCAAATTGTGAGCACGGATGGCTCGGAACGACAAACTCGGGGTACAAAAACATCGAGGGTGAGAAACGAAAAAAAGGAGAAGGAAATTCACAGGCGATCCAGTATTCATATGCACACGAGCCGTTGCAAATGTGGAGACTTGCCTGCAATAAAGTCGTTCAGGCTGCTGGCTTCAATCGACCAAAGTAAACGGCAGGCAGAGAGGTTGAGAGCAGACGTTAGAAAGGGAGCAGCAGAGGTGTGCCGAGGAGCAAGAGCTGATTGCATGGTAGGAATGCATTGAGGAATTACCCATTGTGAAGTGATCTGAATGTGGAGAGGAGAGTCCACAGAAATATGTGTGCTGTGTGTGGGGGACGGTTTTGGAAAGTCGGCTGAGAGTGGAGAGGGGAGAGGGGGGAGAAGGTGGATGGAAGGCACTTGAGAGCAGTGTTAGCGCTGGGAGCAAGAATAGAAGAGCCGACTGAGAAGTGAGGCAAAAAGGGAATGGAGATGAGAGAGATCAAGGAGAAAGAGATGCACCGGTGGCAATGGCGGAGGAAATAGCTTCCGTTCCTCGTCGTCGATGGGAGGGAAGCCCGAGGGTACCACACCTCGTTTGTATTCCAAATTATTTCTGTTTGTGGTGGAACAGCCAATCCGAGAGACACCAGAGGTCTCTCTTTTTTCTTCTTCGCCCTGAATGGTCGGAACCACGTGTGAGCGGGATCCAGGGCGATCAGTGCCTTTGTGGATATGAGGTCACAGTTGTGGTATCAGACTGGCTATCGACACCATTGACCACCAAACTCTTGCACACATCCGCTTGAAATGTTGCGCGAACCAAGTGCTCCCATGCGCTCGCGAAAGGAGAGAGTGGTCCCGGGAGAACCAGTCTGGCGGGGTAGGGTAGTTGCCCGAATCTTGGCCCCGATGGAGCCATCAAGCATCTTGGATCTCAATAATGTCCCTACTCAGGCCCTTGAAGATAAACAAATGTCAACGGTCAGTGTCAATTTGGTGGCAAAGACACGCTTTGTCTCATGAATTTGCCGCTAAATCAGAGTTTAGAATTTCACTTCACTTCCTTCTTCAGTTTATCTTACTTATCATCGCCGCTTTGTGTTCCTTCTACTGTTTGGCGTGTTCGATATACTGAATCGAAGACAGCCTCGCCTAGCCTACACTATTCGCGTTGTATAGACGGGCCATCTTTTACGACAGGCGCCAGGATCAACGGAATTTTTAACGCAGGCGGCATCGCCTTATCATCCCACCGATCGAGTGTTTAACACAGCGATTTCAGATTCGATACTGACCCCGTCCTCTCAACGAAGGGTCTGTCGACACTGCATTGAATGCAAACGTCCCCGATTCTCTAAACCGTCAATGCCTGAGGGACGGACAGGAATGCATGCCGAAGCCCCGAGGTGATAGGTAAGCCATATAGCGTTTATTCTTCCGTATCAAGTGGATTTAAGAACGCTTGTTGAGACAAAGACGACGTAGGCCTTATTATCCGAAATTCTGGTCGCAAAGTACAAGGAAACCATGGTTCTCATTGCAAACGAAGGTTCACCAGCGAATTCACGTGGCGTGAATTTGGATATTGAAATATTTCAACCACAAGGGGCCCATGGCGTAGCAGCGGGCACATTCTAGTAATCTATTGAAGGAAGCAAAAGACAATATGCGTACTTGAGAGGATGGGTAGTGCACATTACAAATTGATGCCGTGCGCAATTCATTGCAAGGAAAAGACAAGGACCGTGAAGGACGCGACTGTGATCCATGGATTTAAATAGTCCTCACGTGATATTGTTTATGTTTGCCAGAACCCAAAACGTTCAACGCGTCGTTCTTCATCAACCGCAACCGCATCTCTTCAACCTCGCCAACAGACAGACAGACAGACAGAGTCAAAGATGGCCGCCAGGTTGAACACTGCAAATGTCAGGGTGAAGTACTCAGACGAGACTGGTAAGACGAAGCTATTGCACATACGCACACAAACAGCATCAGCGACATTACATCGCATGCTTAACGCACATTTGCCCTGAAGGTCATGGACCCGAACTTGAGGACCAGAATTCTAGTCAGGACACTAAAGCTGGCACCCTGATACACACTGCGCCCGTATAGAATACATCAAGGATTTTCTCCAGACCTTCAAGTCTATTTTGACCGATGCCGATGTCGAGGAGACTGGCATGGACATTGATGGCCAGGGCGCCCCCCAGCTCAAGTATTTTCAGCAGCTGGTATGTCTCTCATGAGGCACTGGAGAGCAACACGATATAAATCTATAGAGAGAGGGATCGCCAACACTGAACTATCGCTTTCTCATTACCCTATTATTTCAGCAAATGATTGCCAACCGAAGACAAAAGAAGTTGGTTATCCACCTGGATGATGTTATCAAGGCAAGTGAACTAAGCACGCTAGCTGCCAGCAAATGACGGTTCTCAGACCCAAAAGATGAAGTTCATGGAGGTTAACTTTCAACTATTCACTTTTATATGGTTGTTCAATAGTACGACCGCACTAGGACGTCTAACTTGGGCAACAACATTATTTCCAACACCAAGCGTTACGTGAGCCTGTTCTGCAGCGCCATTGTATGTGTGTACCGTGGAAAGTTGTTGACAACATCGAATTTCTCTACGCCCATTGCCGTTCGCTTATCGGTTTGGATCATCTTTTTATATGTCATAGGACGCCATCATGCCAGCACCCACAGAGGACATGGACCATACGACCTCGGTTCTCGATGTTATCCTAAGCCAGCGCCGGAGCCACAATAACAACTATATCGCTGCTAACGGAGACGTCGCCTTGAACGACCTCCCCTTCCCGCCCGCGTTGACCAGAAGATAGTAAGTGCTCGTATCAGACGCATACAGCAATTGCGGGAAAAAAAAACATGTATTGCCAGTAGCTTACACCGGCTCGCTGCCATTCTCTAGCCAAGTCGTCTTTAAGCCACCCACCAATCAAAAGGCGCTGTCTGTTCGTGAGATCAAGGCCGAGTATCTCGGCAAGCTGGTCACTCTTCAGGGTATTGTGACTCGCGTTACGGCTGTCAAGCCCTTTGTCGAAGTGGCGGCTTATACCTGCGAATCCTGCGGTAACGAGAACTTCCAGGAAGTGACTGCACGTCAGTTCATGCCCCTGACCGAGTGCAGCTCGCAGGTGTGCAAGACCAACCAGACCAAAGGAAAACTGCACGAGCAGACTCGTGCCAACAAATTCTTGGAGTTTCAGGAGGTCAAGATTCAGGAACTTACACACCAGGTTCCCGTTGGACATATCCCTCGCTCCATCAAGATTCATTTGTTTGGCGTGATGACCAGGACTATGAACCCCGGAGATACCGTTGCAGTTTCGGGTATCTATGTCCCTATCCCCTACACCGGGTTCCAAGCCATGCGTGCCGGACTCTTGACCGATACCTATCTCGAATGCCACCACGTTGAGCAGTCCAAGAAGCAGTATTCAGAAATGACTATCTCACGTGAGGTCCAGGAGGAGTTGGAGGAGATGGCTCACGATCCCGATGTGTACAACAAACTTGCTCGCTCAATCGCACCCGAAATTTACGGTCATGAGGATGTTAAGAAGGCACTGTTGTTGCTGATGATCGGAGCACCGACCAAGACGATGGGCGACGGCATGAAGATTCGTGGAGATATCAATGTCTGCCTGATGGGAGACCCAGGAGTGGCCAAGTCGCAGTTGCTGAAGTATATTACCAAGGTCGCGCCCCGCGGTGTCTATACCACCGGTAAAGGAAGTTCGGGAGTCGGTCTGACAGCCGCTGTCATGAGAGATCCCGTCACAGACGAGATGATTCTTGGTAGGTGCCTTTGTCTTCTGTCGATTATCATGGTGCATGAAGTCTTACGCCCTTGCTGACAAACCATATGTTTCTGTAAAACAACAGAGGGAGGAGCGCTGGTTTTGGCCGATAACGGAATCTGCTGCATTGATGAGTTTGACAAAATGGACGAGTCTGACAGGACAGCGATTCACGAGGTCATGGAACAACAGACGATCTCGATCTCCAAGGCCGGTATCACTACAACACTTAACGCCCGTGCCTCGATTCTCGCTGCGGCTAACCCTATCTATGGTCGCTATAACCCTCGCAAGTCGCCCGTCGAGAACATTAACCTGCCAGCTGCACTGCTGTCACGTTTCGATATCCTGTTCTTGATCCTGGATACAGCAAACGAAGAGAACGATTCGAGATTGGCGGCCCATATTACATATGTTCACATGCACAACCAGGCTCCAAAGATGGAGTTTGAGGCATACAGCTCAAGTCTGATGAGACATTACATTGCGGCTGCACGACAGAAGAGACCAGTTGTGCCCAAGGCGGTTTCTGAACACATTGTGGATGCATATGTGCAGTCTCGTCAGAACGGCAAAGCCGAGCGCGAGAATGGACAGGAGTTCACGTACGTGAGTGTGCGTACGTTATTGGGCGTACTCCGTCTGGCGCAGGCTATGGCGCGTCTCAGATTCTCGGATGTGGTGACGGTCGAGGATGTGAACGAAGCACTGCGCCTGGTCGATGTCTCGAAGGCGTCGTTGTACGATCAGGATCCGGCACATAACGGTCAGGACGGTCGGTCGTATGCCAGTCCGACGGACAGAATCTATGATATTATTCGAACAATGAGCAAGGATCCCGAAGATAACTGGAGATTGGTGGAGGAGTTGAGGCTACAGGATGTCAGAGACAGGGTCTTGGCAAAGGGCTTCAAGATTCAGGAGTTTGAGGAGTGCTTGCGTGAGTACGAGGAGATGAATATTTGGTTCGTGAACGATGCTCATACCAAGTTGACTTGGATCTCGAGGGATTAAACAAGGGAAGGATCAAATGAGTAAAAGAAACCTTGAATTTCAAGTTTTGAGTAGAGCAAACAATACAAACAAGCTGGCCGCACACCAAAAAACGAAACTAAAGAAAAAACATAATGGTAATAAATGGAAGCGAAGAATATTTATTCAGACATGTTGATAAAGAGGTGGCACACCTCGTGGTCCAAGCATTTGGCTGCTGCTCCTCCGAGAGGCAACACGACCGGGCGCACGACCCGGAGCTGAGGGGAGGGGCAGCGTGAGACATTAATATCCTCTGGATTGGCATGGTCGATTCACTTTGCTGAGAGAGCTGACGGAGGAAGGGGGCTTCGCTGTCCTTGTCCACGTCCTTAGAGACTGGATTGCTGCTTCTTCCTCGCACTCATGACTCTTCCTCATATTCCTGGCCTTGCTGCCGGTCCTCCTTCAGAACTGTCGACGACGCCATCAATCTATACATGAACCAAAAACAAAGCGATTGCTTGTCAGTTTTAGTCCATTCGAAAGGGTTCGATTGGTTGGTTGTAGGGGTAGACCGAAACATACAAAGACGAATGGATCATCAAGAGGCGTTTAGTCCATTCCGATTGGGCGACGGTGACCTCGACATGCTGTTCGAGTGTGTCGAGATTCTTGTGCAGTTTCTCAAAGGACGCGTTTAAGATCGTGTATTGTGTTGCGCGTGAGGTGACATTCGTGGCGGATGTGGTCAACGATGACATGTTGGGAAGGATGGTGCGAAGAGAGTTGACGGTATTTTTTTTGGTGGCACACAAATAAAATATCGTAGCGCGTTGGGCGAGGCAGTGGCTAAGCACACAGGCGCGATTCATTGTGAACACACTGTCCGTTTATTACTGGGTTCGTTGATTTCTAAAGAAAGGGGGAGATATACAATACAACACGCTTAGGCACAGCGACTCTGTCCGTGAGCCAGCATTGATAACCAGCCCATCGTCGCTTCCAAATCAGGACGATTCATCCTTCCTCAGCTCAGTCTGCAGGTTGACCATAACGACCTCATCGTCACTACTTCCTTTGCTCGACGTCTCTGTCTGCATTGCAGGTTGTTCCTCGGTCTTCTCGCCTGACTCTGTGCCGATATCCTTGTCCGCGTCACTTCCTTGCTCACTGGTATCGCCATCGGTCTTCGCGCTCTTATCAGCTTCGATATCAGTCTCGGCTTCGTCATCGTCCTCGAGCAGTTCCTGCCAGTCGTCGACCACCTCATCTGTAAACTCGCCAGCCTCAACAACCACAAATCTCGTCAGGTCTTCCGTCGTCTGAGACTGCCCTGACTGAGAGGTGCTCTCAGCCGACAGCGGCCGAGAGATAACCTGCCCACTCATTGGCGAAGACATGGAAATTGAAGCCATGGTAGGCGCAACAACCGAGCTAGACGTGCTAGCCTCCTCCTCCCACGCATCAGAACTCAAGGTTCCGGCCGCCTCCTTGGCTTTCAAGATCCTCTCCTCTTCAGCTCTCTTGGCAGCCGCGATTCTCTCATCGTCGTCCAATAACGCAAATGTGTTCGCCACCTTGGGAGGCACCATCCTCTTCAACCACTGATTGCTCTGCGAGGCGTTGAAAAATCGCTTTGATTGAGATCCTCCGCCAACGTTCGTGTGGCTCACAACCTCCCCTTCTTTGTTGACCCAGCAGAGTTCGATTCGCTCGCAGAGATGGCCCTTGGCGGCGACCGTCTTGATACCCGCTCGAAGACGGACTAGCACTGCCTCAAGTTCGTCCATCTGCATCGAACCTGGGTGCGGCACGAGGACCGCATCGTCATCCGTTAACCAGCGGATACCGTACTTGATGTTTCCAAAGATGGGAGCTAACTGGGCAGCCAACTCGGACCTCGTCAAGCCGAATGCAAGGTCGTGTAAATAAATGGCATTCACGGGGTCTTTGATCATAGGCTTCCTGAGCTGCTCAACCGAGGAGCCGCTGGTTGAAGAGCGGATGGGACGTTTGTGGCGGCAGGCCTGAGACACCAAAAGACCAGGAACAGAGGTGTCGAGCTGCCTTCGGACTGTTACGCTGCGGTAGGGTTCCACATCGACACTCTCGGAAGTAACGTCGTAATGGGCTGCGAGCTCATGCAAAAACTTGCGGCGATGACCCTTCATGGGCGGGAAAGAAAGAATAGGCTTCGAGGTATCTACAACCCACTCTGCAAGTTGCTTCTCAATCTTCAGTGTAAACTCCATGTTGGCCGACGCATAGTCCAGAACATACTCGTCGTAATCCGGAATGCGAGGACCACTACGCGACCACAAGCATATCGAATATTAGTATCTTAACTTACTATGTCAAATTACTACAAACGAATATGTGGACAAAATCAACAGAGCAAAACTTACGGTGCGGGGCCTTCCTCGATATCCAGAGCCAGCGCAACTCGCTTGTTGCGCTCAGCGATTAAGCAGTAGTCATTGCACTTGATAATTCTCGGTTTACCGTCCCAAAGATTCTCCGCCGATGCGTTACAGGCTGACTCCATGGTCAAGTGTCCGCACTTACAACTTGAGGGCACTGTCACCTGGCAGGGCTGATCCTCAGGGCAAAGCGTATCTCCATGGCAGGCCACACCGCATCGATGACCGCAGCTCTTGCGAGGTTTGGGACACAGCTGTGTGCAGACATCTGACGGCGGCTGCAAGCACTCGCCAGAGTGGCACGACTTGATGCAATTGTGGCCGCAGTCCAAACCTTTTCCGCAGGCCTTGCCACACGATGCGTTGTTCTTGTAGCAAGGAACGTTAGGCATCCTGGTTTTTCGGCACATGCACGGCTTAGAAACAAGCATGATACAAGGAGGGCATGGCTCGCTGTCTGGGTGGCAAAGGTGGTTTGTAAATGAAGTGTGGCCACAAGCTCGGGCACGGGTACAAGTGTATCTGCACTTGGGAATGGGTGTGCCGCATGGAATCGGAGGATACACTACTGTGCGACCGCAAGCGCATGCCAGCTCGTCAAACGAAGCATTCAGGCATGGATTGCAGTGTCCCTTGTGGCAGAGCATCTCGCATGAGTGAACTCCGCACTTCAGCTTTCTGCCACACACTAGCGGACAAGTATGGGCCTCCAACGCAGCTGGGTCATATTTTTGGCCCTTTGGCTTGTTTTTAGCAGGGCAGCAGCGATTGTTGCACTCATGCTTTCCACATGCACGGAGGTTTCTGCAGATACGATCGCACCTAGGGGGCTCGTCGCCATACATGCCCATGTCAGAGCAGACTCGCTGAACCCGCGTGGACCCGCAACGGCAATCGACCGTGACTGTCATCTTACATGGTGCACACTCTCCAAGGTGGCACTTTTGCATACAACGATGTCCACATTTTAAGGTCTTTTTGCAAACACCTCCGCAGACGGGGATAGGGTCGGTACAAGAGGAGCGAGACTTTCCCTTAAGCAGTATCTCGATTGCCATTGATCCACATGGGCAAGTATTGACGACTTCAGGTCTAGCTGAGCACTGTCCAGGTTCATCGTCCAATGGGTGGCAAGTCTTTGTGCACTCGTGGTGGCCGCAAGCAAGAGGTCTGGCGTGGATTGAAGTGGCAAGCACGGTTAGCGATTCTGTCTATCCAATATGTAGTTAAGCAAGCAATCTTTCACTCAACATTCACATACCTATGGCAAATCTCATGACACTCGTAGAACCCAGTGCATTCTTCACCTTCGATTACAGTCGTCCTTTGCTCTCCATCACCACAGCGCGCTTCACGTTCATGCTTTCCGCAGTAACACTTTTGTTCATCAGTTTCCTCGCAAGGTGGGCACAATCCTGGGTGACATAACGAGGTGCAAGTGTGTTTGCCACATCCCAGCAGTTCTCCGCAGACCTGGTTACACGACTTTCCAGTCTGGAATGTGAAGTCGGTTTCGACACAGCGCATTTGGAAGCTTTCGTTACCGCAGTGGCAGGACTGGATCGGACCTTGGCCACCACAGGGCGGGCAAGGGCCAGGATGGCACGGACTATATTGTGCGAGAAATATATTAGTTATGAAGGTAACGGTATTGAATGCCACACGAAGCACAAATGTGACATTAGCCTCGATACTTACATGTTGCAGGGGTGAGGGCAGTCTCTTGGGCGCCCACAGAGCTCTCCACAAGAGTGGGGAGTGAGGTATCGATTGAAGTCCGGATTATGAATCTTGCCGCAAAAGCAGACATATTCCTTGGGGATAGAAACCTGAGTGTTCTGACAACCTGGGCATCTCCATCCCGCACCATTGTTGTTTGAGTCTAACGTATACGAGGAATAGGAATACCCAATAGCCCTGATCAGTCCACAGCCAGCGGCTTTTGCAGTCTAGTGAGCTTGCAAAGTCAATGGTTAATGCTCTTACCTTCAGATGATTTCTTGGCCCATGTTGAAAGGCAATCAAGATGGAAGGCGGCCCAGCAGACCTGGCAGTTCCAGACCTTGTGAGCAGGCCGAATGACATCCCAGCATACCATGCAGTCGTAGGTTGAGTTGGTGAGACCACTAGTGAGCGCAGCCATCAGATCACGATCTTCTTCCACTGTGTGCACAAACTTCTTTGGCTGAACTCTGGAGGAATTTCTCTGCGCAGCTCGTTGAGTTCCAGAAGATTCTCTTCCTTGATCTGGCGGATTGGGAGCAACGGGGAAAGTGCGGCCCCCAAGATCGCCCGTTTTTCGGTTTCGTTGACGCCTGCTGTTGTTGTTGTTGCTGCTACTACCGCCGTTGGTGTTATTACCGCCAGTCCCCGATGCGCGTGCGGAGGAAGAAGAACTCTCTTGCTTTCGATCTGCCCCTGGCGCCCTCGATCGCCCCTTATCGCCTTTGCTTTGCTGAGGTCTCGATGAAGAGGCGTCTGCCACCTCTTTACCTTTACGACGTCCGTCCCGGCGGCGATCATTAGCAGCGACAGTAGGCCCTGATCCTGATCCTGGTGCTGATTCAGAACCTACAATTTGAGCTTCTGAGGGCTCCACTGGACGATCCATGTTGATCTCAATATCGTCATCATCGTCATCATCAATGCGAGCACCGCCATCTGCGGGTTGTTTTGGCGCGCGTCCGCGGTTACGGCGGTTCCTGCTATTGCCACTGTTGTTATTGCTACTGTTGTTATTGCTGTTGCCATCCCGCTTATTCTCCGGAGGCTTGCTGGATTCGCCATTGGGGCCAGACTTGTTAGGGTCAGGGTTTCGTCTCCTTCGGTTCCGAGAATTGCTGTTCGACCCGCCTGCTGGAGTGCTGCTCGTGCTGACACTCGCTCCTTCGGCAGCAGGTGCTCGGGGCACATAGTCCACGGCATCAGGATTTAGCTTGGCGGCAGTCTTTTTCGATCCACTGCCCTGGCCCGAGCTGCTCTTGGCGGCGCTGGAGGCGCTGCTGCTGCCCTGCTGGGTGGAGTTGCTGCTGGGTGCCGAGGATTCGCCCATAGAGATCGATGTGCCGCGAGGGGTGGTGGCAGTGGCGATGTCGATAGAATGCAAGATGGTGATGTTGCAATAGAGTGGGTCGAGGATGTGGAATGAGAAAGAAAGAGAAAGAAGCAAAGGTCGTGCCAAATGCAGCAACAGACCGACAGCAACAAGTAATATGTCGCGCGGTTTGGCCCCTCTGGTGCAAGGGAGGACTGTGCTGGTGCCTGCGGCAGGCGGCAGGCGGCAAAGCGGATCAAAAAAAAAAATCGTGCAACAAGCCACCCGCAGTTCATCCAAGGCACCGCGGACCCTTTCTTGAGAATTTTTGATAGCCCGCAGATCTGCAGATCACGATGCAGAAGCTTGGCGCCGTGGCTGGCCAGTGCCGTGGCTGGCCTAGAATGGAGAGAGGCGCTGCAATATCGTCTGCAGCAAAGGTCGCTGCGCAGGGAACAGCATGGTCACGTGGCCAGTGTAGCATCGCCGCTCCGCTGACCCAGTGACTGTTTCAGTATTGGGCGCCATAATAAACGTGTGTCTGTTCCGGGCAAGAGTCGGCCGCACCCTTCCCTCGAACCATACTTCCAAACAGACCCCTTCTTTAAATCACAATGTCGGACATTCATTACTACGATGAGGACACTGAGACTGCCATGGAGAAAGTCAAGAGACTCTTTGGCGAGAACAAGGTTGTCACCGCAGGCAAGTTTATACAATGCAGCCTGAGAGACACACAACCGTGTTGCAGATCTCGTGCTGAATCAAGCAACTCATTGCATCCCCCACCCTTCTTTCTTTCAACCTTGTCAATTCAGGTGTCGGACTCACCATCGCTGCATTCATCGGTGCCAGCTACGGTGTCAGGACAGGCCGCCGCGAGTTTGCACAGTACATGTTTAGGGCCCGTGTTGGATTCCAGTTCTTTACCCTGGCTGCACTCTTGGGTGGAGGCGCGTTCTATGACAAGAAGCGCAAGGAGGAGCGCATGTTTCTCGAGCAGCAGAACCGCATTGCATTGGAAGATCAGGAGAAGAACTTCTAGAGCGTGAAAAGAAGCAGTGGCAGTTTTTTTTTTTTTGTGTATGAGACCTCGTTTGCGTTAATACGAGTCCATCCATCTCACCCATCACGAGCCATCGTGTGTGCTAGAGAGTAGCGTCCACAAAGAGGGAGGAAACCCCCTCCGAACAATGTCCGGGTGTGGCGAGAATAGCCTGTAATTTATTTTTTAACTGTACACATAAAATCGGTCCCACAAGAATGTTCTGTTTCAAGGCTGAACTTTATTGCATCGTATGGCCTTTGATCGAGACATCTTCTGGATCCGACCTGGATACCTTGACATGAACCTCGGAGCGAAGCATGAACGGAAATGACAAAGTACTTTATGCGGATCAATGTTTTCTAGCTAGAGCTATTGGGCTGTTCGAATGTTCGTCGTTCTCCTCGTCTTCGTCTACATACTCGTACTCATCGTCGTCCTCCTCCGCCCGATGCAACTCTGAGGAGGCAAGAACACTGCTGCCGTCCTCTAAAGCCTTCGACATACCAGTGTCTTTGCTCTTCTTGTGGAACATCATCAGGGCCAGCACAACAGGCAAGTAGATCAAACTTCCAAAGAAGAGCTGTCTTGCACTCTTATCGTCCCTCTTTCGCCAAAAGTTCGCAGCTCCTGCCAGCATGACCGCGTTCACGATGTTGCCGTCAATTGCAAACCACCAGCTCGTCATATCCAGATATGGCGCCAGTGTCACAAGCGGAATCAGCGCCAATGTGTACCGCAGACTCACACGAGCATTTAATTTGGGGTCTGTGACAGCCATCATCCGGTATCCAGCCTTGGAGTAGTCTGCACGAAGGTTCCATGCCAGCGAGTTGAAGTGAGGGAATTGCCATGCGTACAAGAATGCACCCAGGAGCCAGGCCTCTGGATCCAACGAGTTGGTGCATGCGACCCAACCCATCATTGGAGGGATCGCTCCTACGACAGCTCCGACCCAAGTGTTGGCGATTGACATGCGCTTCATGGGCGTGTACACGGACGAATAGAGTACCAGGTTGGCAGCTCCCAGAGCGGCTGTCAATGGGTTCACTGCTGCGGCCAAAAGACCTACACCGCCAAGTCCTGTCAGTGTGGCAAAGGACCATGCATGCAAGGGTGATACGGCCTTGCGGACCAATATCCTGTTCCTCGTCCTTGACATCTGGGCGTCGTATGGTGGTTCCACAAACTGATTATACGCGTTGGCTGATGTGATACAGAGGGCCGTTCCGACCGTGAGTGAAAGCAAGGTCGGCAAGTCGTCGGCGGCAGGGGTCATGGCATATCCGCACATAGTCGTCAAGGTCACCAGGGCTCCGAGACGAGCCTTGGACAGATCCAAGTAGACGGGAATTAATCCTGCCAACGTGGGCTTCTTGACCTCCTTCCAACGGACGTCATAGTCCTGGAATCCGGCTGGTGCTTCCGATGATGCTGATGATAGTGATGAAGCAGACCGGCTTGTGAAGAATCCTGCGGTTTCTTGCTCCTGGTCATCCCTGGTAAAGATATTCTGTGCACCGGTAGGAAGTACCGCTGCAGAGTGTGCGGGTGATGAGGATTTGGTGCGGGTGAATATGATCCGGGTTCCCTTAAGGGAGGTCTGGCGAGGGGAGGCGTGAAGGAAGGAGAGCGGGTTTCTGTTGTGGAGCCGGTTGAGGCTTTGGGCAGTTGTGCTTGACATCCGAGAGTGGATTCGAGTATACTCGGATCTGATCAGTTTTTGTCCGGAGATCACCCGGTTCGCCGGCAACATCATTGCGATGGGTTATTGAAGCTGCTGTAGGGGAATGACTGAGATTCGTATCTAGAAGAAATGTCCCAGAGAAGAGGGCGAGAGGGCGACAGAGGAAGAGAGAGGAGGAGGGGCTGGGAGAGGAGTGTTTCGAGGCCAGAGAGCGTTGGGCGGGAGCGCGTTCTCCGATCAAACATTGTGCTCCACTCATCCACACACAAGCCACACACCCATGCCCGTGCCATACCCTTGTTCGAGAGTAAAAAAAAAATTGGTGGCCACCATTACTGGCATTCTTACTCGCATACCATCCACCCATCACTCACACATCCATCATGTCAGGGAACGACGCATCCTTAGCGCAGGTCTTCCAGAGGGCCGAGACGCTCTTCCTCGACCTCCAAAAGTCGACCCTGGCCTCAAACTCGGATGAGTTCCAGGTAAGCCTCCTTTCGCCACGGCACTACTGAACGCGCAGTAAGAGAGCGGATAACCCGTTTTGGGGAATATCAGCACAATCGCACAGAAACACAGAAACTCACAATTCGGCTCTCATGCTTTTCTGGAACCTGTTACACTCACATGTCGACCTGTAGGCAAAAGTAAACGACTCTATTCGGGGATTTGATCGGTCCGCAAACATGGTGCGCCAGCTTAGCCTGTTCAGCGAGAATGAGTTTATGGAAGATATCAGCACAAAGGATCTCAGGTACGTCAGAGACTGTATTCTCCGCTTGGGAGATGACCACAACCAGTAAACGGATGATCTAAGTCAAAGGATGCCATCTGCTTCGCCATCCTCAATAGGTTCCTGTTGACCGAGTATTATCTCGGAGAACTATTTCTAAAGCGCGTCAGCAAGGATCGTCTCGCTGATCTGACTAAGGCTAAGGTATGGGATGCTCTCTGCGCAGCAGTGGCAAACAGGACGTGGAATGTATAATGTCCTCATCACCTGCGATATCCCATCTATAGGAACATCTCGACCATTTCCTCCTTCAATGTGAGACACACGACATTCTGACGGCACAGGACAAGAAGTACCTGGAACAACTCACAACAAACGCGCCCAAGGACGCTGCAACACGGCGCGGCGAAAAGATTGCGCGGTTCAAGCGCGAAAAGGAGATGAGGAATCAGATCGAGGAGTTTCATAAAGTTCTGGGAACGACGAGTAGCGGCTACGAAGGCGAGCTCAGCTCAGAACTGGAAGATCAATACCGAGACTTTGTTCTGCTTCACCTCCAGTATGCTATCTTCCAGACGATGGAACAGCTGGTGGGCATCCAGCAGGAGATCCCAATGTTGAAGCAGATGCAGGAACGCAAAGCAGCGGAGGGCTCGAACGATAGCAGGACATCAAGTCGTTCCAAGGACGATGCAAAAGATGGGCGTCTGGACGACAGTACAGTCTGGAATGCTACAGGACCGCTGATGGATCCCAAGGGTAGGCCTCTACGACCATTCGTAATTACGAACAAGAGGACGGAGATGATGAAGGGTGTGTTTAGGCCAGGACACAGCTTGCCGACCATGACGATTGAGGAGTATCTGGACCAGGAGATCGAGAGGGGTAATTTCCTGTCCGGTGGAACGGAGGAGCCCAAGAAGAAAGAGATTGATGACAACGACGAGAACGCACTTGATGCAGAGACGATCAAGGCACGGAATTGGGACAACTTTAAAGATGATAACCCTAAAGGATGGGGCAACAAGGGCGGCAACATTGGCTAGTTTCTTACTCCATCGCATTGCATGCAAGTCATTGTAATAATATAAAAACGCACATAAAAGTATTTATTTGAGGATTGGTGATGGGATGCATGGTATTATCTACAGGAAACGCGATGCGTCTATGGGGCCCAAGTCTCACGATGGAAATCCACTGCCCACTTTGCCGTCTTGATCTGGCGCTCAACGTGCTCCACAAAGGCCTCAGGCCCACCTCCAAAGACCGTGACCAATGCACGATCATGCCCTGCCGCACCCACACCGCTGTTCATAAACCTCTCCACCACGACTTTGACATTCACCCTCCCGGTCGAATACACCACGTCGCCTTCGTCCCAGTTTCCATCCTCCACACTCAATTTCTCGTCCTCGATATCAATATCCGGATATGGCAGGTTACTTTTCTGGTGATGCTTTCCGGACTCGATATCGTTGAAATTGCCTGCGGATAGAGAGCGAATCAAATTCTTGCGGGCGAACCAGTTGGAAAAATAGCCGATGATGAACATTAGAATGATGTGCCCTGCAACGGGCGCCACAGCGTAGGTACCGTAGCAGATCTTTTCCTGCGTCGGGGTCATTTCCTCCATCACATTGCAATAGTGAACAGATCCTTCCCATTTGACCGCGCGCAGTCCATACCAGAATGCTAGCGGGATCACAACCATAATCGCAGAGGTGGTCAGATCAAGCTTTGCGAGGCGCGCGGACACAGAGGCGGACTGCGCGTCGTGGAAAGTAGGTAATCGCTTGGAGTCATAGGTCATTTCGCGGGTCTGCAAGGGCGAACTCGGCTCTTCATGTCGATGATGGACCTCAATCGTATCGTTCACGACCTCGCCAAAACTGACAGAGATAGGACTCGATGGCAAAGTCACAGTAGTAGGAGTCAGGTTAGAGCTGTAG
Organism: Dissophora ornata; assembly: GCA_025201705.1. Lineage (NCBI taxonomy): Eukaryota > Fungi > Mortierellomycota > Mortierellomycetes > Mortierellales > Mortierellaceae > Dissophora > Dissophora ornata. Next base: position 13,944 of record MU616782.1, on the reverse strand, counting down.
TTCTCGGAGGAGCTGCTCAACGACACACTTCTGGACTCTCGCCTCTCTTTCTCATTTGCAACCACGACTGTGTCAATAGACTCGGAACGACCGTGCTTTCCATCTGCTGAGGAGCTCACGGCAGAAGTCTTGGACTCGACGCCAGTCTTCGCGGCATGCTCTGGCGGTGGAGATTCAACAATTGTGCGACCAGACAATGCACGCCTGAGTTTTGTTCCTGTGCGCCGCAAGGACTGGAAACGCTTCTTCTTGGACTTGGTAGCGGACTGTCCGGGGACCAGGATATCGTTCTTGATCACGTGTGCGTGTGCGCCCATCAGTGTCTTGGGCTTATCGGGGCGAGAGACATAGATCTCCACATGGAGCCAGGATGTGAACCGAGAGTCGCGTGTGATCTGGTGCAGGAAGGACCCATAGGCATGAAGCTCGCTTCTTGTGCGGAAGGTGCAGATCAGATGGAATTGCATACGAAGGGGCTCCGTAGAGGAGGCGATCTGCGCGGCAATTGCTTTGATTAGTGCCATGAACGTTGTAACAGCCGCGCCAGCTAAATATAAATAAACAAATAGACTGCGGGTGAGTAAACGCGTGAGTACAAATTCAGAATGTATGCGGCACAATCTAAGCATACCGACAAAGACGATCAGGACTTCAGACTTGAGATAATCATGGCGCCGATCTCCAAAGACACCGTCCACAGTGGCCTTGATCCTAATGCGTTTGTCCTCAGTTCCACACAGACGAGCCATGGCGCCCGTCCAGCTCCTCTTAGTGTCATACGTTCTGATAAATAACACGATCGATCTAGGGTCTTCTGGCCAATAACTCGCAATCGTGAACGGATGGAAAAGTTCCCCTAGTTCAGGCACTTGGACCATAATATAGTCGCCAGGGTAATAGGGCTTCATGGGTTCTGGAGAAGTGAAGGTCATTCTGATGATGTCCGCATCTGCGTTCAAGGTGCAGGACGCTTCTGGGTATAATGTTCGTGACTGGATGATTTTGGGCACGAAGCGGTCGATATAAAAGAGAATGATGCTTGGAAGGAGGTAGTACCACAGCATGAAGTATGGGTAATGGACGATGGTTGCTACGAGGAAGATCACTGTCATGATGCGATGAAGAGTCATGAAGAGAGTATAGAAACGACGGCGCACTTGTGGGATAGAGAAGACCGCGAGAATCAGCAACGCGCCCTAATTAGAAGGGGGGAAAAAACCTTGTCAGCCCGTGTTTACACGCTCGAAACGCCCCCACGGCATTTGAGGCGAAAGGATGAAAGGCAAGTATAACTCACCAGAGCAACGAATCCCATGATGTTCATCGTCGACCGTCCCTCGTCGTAAAAGTTGATGGCCTCTGCCAGACTGCCGTCCCAATCATAGTACATGATGTATCCGACCGTGTGGAGGACAGACCAGAACAAGATCCCGACACCAAGCCATCGATGGAGCGGCAGAATTTCGGCATATGTGAACCCGAGAGCGTGAAGCATGGACCTACGCAACACCAGGAACAAGATCAGGCCACAGCACGCGATCGCAGAGTAACCGCTGGCCTCGCCAATAATAACTAAATGCAAAGCAATAGTAAAAAACAAGGAGGGGGGGGGGACAATGTTAATGTCAGTGAAGACCAGGATTTAACTCTACACAAACCAAATGAATCTGTTTGTCAAAAGTAAAACGATGGATATATACTTACGTCCAAGTCCTCCCTCAACATCATAGTTCTCCATCAACTCTTTCGCGTAGGGTGCGACCGAAGTTGCAACCCACCCAACATTGATCGTAACCACAAACCCAACCAGAATCCAATACTTGACGGTATATCCCCACAGGATGTGGTGCTCCCACAACGAGATCTTTTGCTTGACTGTCGCAGGTGTTGTCACCTTGTCGATACTGTGTTGAAACTCGCGTTCAGATCGGCAATAGTGGCCCCAGATCGTAGCGAGGTGGCCCAATACTGAGGGCAGGATGCAAAAGGCCGCAGTTAAATAGTCGCGGTTGTTGAGGTTAAAGATCCATTCGGACGTCAGGATCCAGGTGATATAACCTTCGCCAGCAAGATATCCCACGGGAATAAGCAGGCAGACGAGGACAAATGCACGGACCGGGTCGATGTATGGGCGCCCCATTGAGGATTAGAGGGTATCGGGTGTTTAAGATGTGTATGAATGAAGTGAACAGCTGACAGGAATATATGTACAGGGTAGATGAATGCTGCAACCTGTGGATTAGGGTATGAAAGAGCTGGCGACACTACCTAGACACTCGTGAGAGCAGAGAGGCAAGTACAATGGGAGCTGGAACGAAGCGGTTGTCGTTTATCAGTAGCCTTTTATACGTCGATAGTTTTCTCTTGATCTTTCGCGCTGACTGCGAGAATATCATCATGATGGCTCGGGATACGTGCTAGAAGGGTCCACGGACTATGAAAACAATGGGGGAATCGTGAGGGGTGGACGCGACGCTTCAATAGGCAGATCATATTTCATACTTTCCATCTGATAAGACTGAAATGATCGAATAGCAAACAACAAGGCCAATTGTATGGAGCGCGTCTCGACGATTGTGTATTTTTATTAGATCGAGACCGGAGCTGTTGACATTAGACTAAGTCTAGGCATCGATGGACACCGCAGGTATATAACATAGTGCACGTATTCCTAACCTAAATGCATAACTGAACAAATGAGACATGGAAAGTCCTGGATAAAACGGAACAACCAAGAGCAGCCAACCGCTGGGAGCGAAGTTGTTGTTCAGGTGAAGGACATTGGCGTAAAGGAAGGAAAGATCTTGAGACAGTATCGCCCATTGAATACTACTCCGCCTCAACAGCAACACCAGGAGCATGGCGTGATGGCGATGAATATTGAACGCCAAAGTTGTTTCCGCTGACCTTATTCAGCTCCGTTTGCGTCAGTTTAAATGGTATGCTGACCGGGTCATTGCTTCTTTTGGACTTGATCGCTTCATCGAGCCGAGAAAAGTACCACACGGACGGCGCAATGCAGGCGGGGGTGTCACCCTCAGACCCTCTGGTCTGAAAAGACCAGTAGTCTAATTGTACGACTTTGTCTTTTTTTCACTTTGGCTGCTGATGCTGACTCAGGATAGAAAGGGCCTTCCAGCGGGACTAGAAATAAGATATTTGGAAGAAGGGCATCAACAAGAACATGCTACTGTACTGAAAATTACACGCGACGATTGCATATAGTATGTTTAGGAAGTGGTAAAGAGTCGTTTCGAGGGCGGACTATCTTCGTCCCTTACTCTTGATGAATCCTGTCAAACACTGGCTGCTTTCGTGTGCGTAAATACATGCATGTAACTCCTTTTCCCGTAGAGGTAGGCGTTAGGCGGACTTAATCAACAGACGCTGCCTTGAACTCCAACACACATAGATCGACTTCCATCACATTAGCTTGGCCCCTTGTCCTGTCTATGTGCATGTGCAGCTACAGGAGAATCAGCAGGAGCATGAGAGCTGTCAAAAAAATGAAAGGCACGAGGGGGGATCAGACTAGAGTGTAGATTACAAACGTGGTTTCCACTTTTGTTCATTAGGGTGACAACGATGACGGCGAGGGGCGTTTTCAATCTGATAAGAATTTTTCAGCCCTGACCCGGGGAATCCCTTTCCCTGGGAAGATTTTTTTTTTAAATGTACATTGGATCTGATAAGGCGCAACTGCGATCCGACTCGGGTCACAGCTGAACAGTAAACACCAACAGGGCCACGCCATGCGATGGTTGAAACTCAGTTTTTTCAGTTCATAGTCCCATGCAGATGTGGACCTGATTCTTTTTCTTGTTGTTCACTGACACTTCATAATTGGAGCACAACGATGCGTTCTAGATGCACACGAACGGCGGGGACTTTTTTTATTTTATCCGAACGCATTCAGTCTTTTTATGCTCTATGATGCTCTATTTTGTCCCTTTTCTTTATGTGTACCTTCCGACTCTTTGAGATGGCCTATTTAGATGGTAATCTTTTGTCCATCGTACGCAACTCTGATCTTTGTCGAACCTTCGCTGTCGAGTGCCTGCATCCTCTTGTCCTCCACATAGTGATCCGCCGAATGACAAAACCCAACAATGAGCGCCCGTTCTAGTTTAGGGTCCAGACCATTAATGTACTCGAGAGCTTGAGGGATACTAAAGTGCGAGGGGTGGATCGATTCTATAGTAACATATTCGCGCATCTTGTTAGGGTGTTTCCACAATGGTGTGCACAAAAAAAAAAAAAAAAAAAAAAGAGTTGTCGTTCTCTGTCACAATCTAGCCTCTTCTTCCTCTGTTTACCTTTCAGTCCATCGATGACAAGCACTCTTGAGCCACGAATCTTGTCAGTGGTGCTATCGGGTATACTGGAACAATCCGAGACCCAGCTCAAGTCGTTGAATCGGAAGCCTAAACACCAAAATGGCTCCCCTGTTGACATGAACTTGCCATGATGGACTGTAGCATACAAGGGGAAAAGCGGATAATTCTTGTTAAATCATCTTCATCGCCGCGGTTAAAATTTGCCCGACTTTGGGGAGCGGGGTTGACACCATTATCCTTGTGAATCTTTCTCTCGCAGTGCACATCCCACGGTTCGATTCAATCCTTGTTTTCAGTTCCAATAGGATCCACATGAACCTCAAATTCGCGCTTATTTCCTTTTTCGCTTCCTTTATTATCCCTGCTCCCGTTGCGAAAGGTCCAGAATGATGTACCTGGTAGTGGGGTGAATTTGAGGCCCTCCACCTCAAAGTCCTTGTCATGCTCAATGATGTGGTAGTTGAACGAAGGGATATCACCTCCTCCTGTAGCTTTGGAAGAGTCGACCATGTAGGGAAATGTGGCTGCGACAAGGTCCATGGTATCTTGATCCAGATATACGGGGATACTAAAGGGGTTCTCCTTGTCAACCAAGCACCAAGATCGGAGATCGTCCAATCCGAAGAATGCATCCGCATGTCCGTGAGTAATCACCTAGTTGTGATATATGTATCGGTGAATGTCAATTGGGCTGCGAACAACATCTAGCTGGTCATGAGCGTAGTCCTTCTTTCCATGCTTACCAATGCATCGATATGACGGATGTTGTGTTCAGGGAACCACTGCCTTGCTGACTCGTAGTAGCTCTTTCCGCAATCGAGAAGGATATTCCTGCATTGTTTTATCCATTTTTTACAGAGATCAGAAGCCATTTCCTCTTTGCTGTCTGCCACTGTTCACAGCTGTTCCTGTTCCCCAGCATTTTTTGTAACTGCAATTATTACCTCTCCCTGCCGTCCTCGTGCATAAAGCGGATCAAGGCACTGGTGTTGCGTTTGATGTTCTTGACGCCCTCTGGCTTGAGCGTTGAGAGGCAGACCTTGCAGGAGGCACTGGGATTCGTCAGGCATGGAATTGAGGGCTACGGCAAATGCGATGAGCAAAAGAGAATTGTCGTTGGTATGTTTAGAAACTGCTGACAGTCGCTCGATTTCGACCATCGGATGAAGGCTAGTGCACACGGTACCACGCCACTCGAGGTGCCTGTGCCGAGGAAGATGATCTCTGTTGGTCCGGTCGTCATTGCTGTGTGATCTGAATGAGCGTCTATTTGGTATGCGAGGATGTGCAGAATGACGAGAAGCTTTGAGGGGCGGACATATTTTCCACGGGGCTGCACTGCAGCATTTGCCTCCGATATGACGCGTGTGCGGACAGAGTCCCCCCCCCCCTTTTTTTTCGCTCTGCCCGATTTTCATCTCGAGACAACCACGTTCCGATGTCGCACAAGGATTGTGCCTGAACCACAAACACCCATCGCAAGCACAATCCACCACACCCCGATCAACCCAAAGTACACCGGCAGCCCCCGTCGCACTTCGTTCTCGTACTGCTCAAACACCTTGCCAATCGCGCCTTCCACATACCCTCCGCCTGCCGCACTGTTGGACGCCGCTGTCGATGTGGAATTGGCAGGCGAGGGGGGCCCTGCCAGGTCGTTCACAGCTGACAGGACCAGGTTGTTCATCTCTGTCGAGCTCATCATCAACACATCATCCGACACTCTCGGAAATGTGATCCGGGCATTGTTCTGTATCCATGTCAACCCAGTCTCGACTACTTCCAGCTTGTTCAGCAGCAGACACTGCAGCACTACAATGACCAATTTCCCGAATGCGGTGTCTCCAAAAACGGTCTGTATCCCCTGGATCAACGTGGTTTGCACGTTCGTCAGGGCCGCGTTTATCTCCCCGGAAGCTTGGACTATCGAGCCAAAGACCTGAGTGTTCAAGTCTGTTTCTAGACTCGAGAGCGCTATGTTGGTCTCGTTCGCGAACGTGACAGATGCTGTGGACATGATGCTGTTGACGAGCTGAAGCACTGTGTCCGAGAGATCTGTCAGAATTGCTGCCAGAATTGGACGGTAGTTTGTCCTCGTAAAGTCAATTAGTGCGATTTGACCGTAGACCAACAATAGACCCAGTAAGCCGACAAGAAGACATAGGACAGCTTGTGGATGAGATATGTAGAATATGAACCAAAAGTAAAGGCTTCGCATGTCTCTGTTCTTGGGGAAGAGATAGTGAGAGGACCAGTCTACGAATCGGTAGAGCAGTGGATGGCCCACCATATGGCTAATCCGTTGCGCATGAATCTTTAAGTCTACTTTGATGGCATTGTCGATCAACGGCAGAGGGGGGGAAGAAGAAGCAGATGTGGCGGTCTTGTTGCCAGGTGTCGCTGGCTCAGCAGATGGGTGTGCAACCATGGGCAGGGTCATAACTGCGAGCTGCCGCATAACGCGACTCACATGAACCTTCCACCGTTTATGTTGAATTACAATCCACACCATCTTGCCTAGCGTACCGATCATCGCTATACCCAGCAACGCGAGTGTCGCATATAAGATCCACTGCTTGAAATCCGCCTCTAATCTGTCTACCACAGTCAGATTCAATGTCTTGCCACAGAACGCGACTTTCTGGACCGGCGTCACAGGCACGTTGACCGCCAGTCCAATCTGTGGATCTGACATCTTTTCTTGAATAACCCGCTCGACGTCGTACACCGGCGTTGTCAAGAGCGACACCAAAGCATTGTTTATATCATCGATTGCCTGGATACCGTCACTCCCGATATCGGATAGGATCGGTATCCCGGAAGAGGCGAGGTTGAGTAGAAAGCAGCGCCAGGTCCCGGTTAGTAGGCCGATTATAAACTGGAGCGCGGATACGAACCCGCTTAAGGCGACTTCGAGCCCGTATCCGATTTGACTCACGGCCATATTTAATGCTATAACTAATCCGTGATTGACGCCCTGGGCCGCAAAATGGGGGAATGAAGCTAGTGTGGTTACAGTCCTTTCAAGCGCATAACAGTCGTTGGCAAGCGCCTGTTTTGCATTGGCGGTGAAGGTGTCAACGGAATCCCGGGTGCGGAAAAGTTGGTAGGCAGAGATGATGAGGAATACAACTGTGTAAGACGCGAAAGCTTGTGAGAGCTTGGCATGGAGACCTAGGAACGGCCGGATGGGAGGTGGAGGCGGAGGAGTTGTATCTGGAAGATGCGCGCGAGGTGGGTGGTGAAGTTGAGGATCAGACACCAACTGCGGGAGGCTGATGTCGTTGCAAGGAAGACGTGTTTTTGACATGGCGGCGTAGAATGTCGACAGAGACAACACTTCCTCCTCCTCTGCGAGGATTATATATACAGATCCGCACGCGTTCTTCTGTCAATCTTATCCATCCACAGTCTTTGTCAGCGGTTATCATTGTCGTTATCGCGGTTAAGATGTGGTATCTGCCACCACAGATCGCCAGATATGGACACAGCTTTTCATCGCTGACAATCAATGCCTTGTATAGTTCCTTTTTGCAAAACACACCCCCAACACTTGGGCTTTATTACTTGTAAAAAGGCTGAAAATAAAGAACGACCATCAGTCTGCTTCCTGACACCTTTTACTTGACTTTGACAAACTTGGCCTCGATCTCGGTGATTCCCACAGGCAGTTCGCTCTACAGATTACGAAGAAAGGGAACGACAGCGTGTTAACGCTAGTATACGGGTAAAGGGCAATGTCCGGAGCGGAAGGGGTTTACCTTCTCATCATAGTCAGCCCAGTCACCTTCGGTGAGATCAATGTCCTCAAAGATGGTTCCGGACTCGGCTCCCTTGGCCTTCCATCCGTCTCTTGCCTCAAATCCGACCAACTCCAGTCCTCGGCACTCGATCGTGACGACGGTCGCGAACTTGTCGCTGTTCTCGATCTCATATGCCACGGGCTTGGACGCAAAGTCTGTCAAATTTGAACACGGGAAAAAAAAAAGAAAAAGAAAAGCGCAACGGTCAGGAACGGCAGGCGGCGCTTAGTACTCGCTGGCAATTGAGGATTAAGCTACATACCGGCAGAGCTTTCGCACTTGCAGAACTTGCACTTCATGACCAAGTTGGCCTCACCACGTCCAGAACCCATCTCTGCCTTGTCCTATTTGTAGAGCAAAGAGAAAACAGAGCCATTTGTCAAGATTCTCATGTTCCAGTTTGCTGCGGTCCCTATTCTTTGTACTTGAGAGGGCGGGGTTGAATGTAGATCAGATTCAAGCGAGGCTTCCTTACAATGGCGTTCATGGTGATGAGGTTGGCGTCGATCTCGCGGCACTTTGTGCATTGGACCTTGAAGTGCCAGGTGTGGTCGGCATCAGCAGGGATAAGCTCGGTGATGTTCTCGAGCTCTGCCTTGATTTGAAGTGCGAGGATTGGCTATGAAGGATCGGTTTAGAAATGAATGTCAGGTGCTGGGTCGGCATGGGCAAGAACCGTGGTGGGGGATGGATCGTTCATTGGCTTCCGCCGGGTTACCATGGTGTAGACAGTATGTGGCAGCGAAGGTGAAGAGAAAGTATGGAGTCGACAGTGTTGCTTTCTCTTGCGACGCACAGTTTTATGATAATTCTGCAATGTACGATATTTATTTTACAGCGCACCAAAGCTCTCTACTTCGAGGGTGCCTTGAAAAACGCAGAGATGTCCGCAGCCCAATCCGCCTTTCTGGCCTTCTTCTTGTCCTTCCCTGACGCACCGCCACTCTCCGCGGTCTTCTTTCGCTTTGCCCCACCACTGTTCTCTTCAGATTTGTACTTTTGAAGCAGTTGGAAGGTCTTGTTGATGCCTGTCGGGATCGCTGCCGTTGCTAACGCGTCAGCTGTAAGCCATTCGATCTCAGGGCCATTGGCGCTCGAGTTCTTCTTCCTCTCGCCCTCATTGTTTCCTTCCTTGGGATCCTTAACGAGAACCCACTCTGCGTGGTATATTTTTCGGATATGCGAAAACAGGTGTTGGGCACTTCCAAGATCGCGCCTCTGGATGTCGTTGCAGCCCTTGATCCAGCCGAGCTTGAGCGTCTCGACTAGGTACTTGCGGCTAGATTCAGAACGCTGGTGGTATGTCGAAGGCGTCGTCATATCTTTGTGGTCAGATCGTAGCCTGTCTTGCTCCACCGTTGGGAACTCCCACATGCCAGCCAGGAGTCCCTTCCCAGGTCGTTTGACCAGCAAAAACTCTGAGATGGATTCGCCGCCCTCTGGATCGCTTCTTACACGTTCTAGTATTGCCACGGCGCACTCTATTTATCAGCGTGAAAGACAAAGTACTTTAGAAAAGATAATATCAGATTCCCATGAAATATTCGTCAGTGCCTCCAGAGGCTGATACCTTCATCTCTAGGGGCCTTCTTTGCAGCCTTGCGTGGATATTGTGTCACCAGGCCTTGATCCTTGCCCTCTACCTCCGTCTCCGGTAGGCATAATGTGCAGTCGTCATTATGGTCTTCATCCTCTTCTCCTTTCGTAGACCGCTTCTGAGAGGCGCCAATGGCCTCCTGCCGAGCTTTCTTCAGATCCAGCGCCTAGAGAATATATCGCTATTGTCAGTGGGGTCGATTTCGTATGTAATTCAGAATATGGGCGACACACTGGACCAGTCATTAATTACTTCCGCATATGCCCTGCAACTCGTCTGCACAGGACACTCGCCACACCTGGGATTCTGAGGAGTACACACCACGGCTCCGAGTTCCATCAACGCTTGATTGAAGCACCCTGGTCGTTCCTGGTGTACCAACTCCTTTGCAATTTGCCTTCATTCGGTTCAAGTTCAGGATACGTCAGTTTCCCTGCTTTTGCAGACACATGCGCTTATAACACCTCACACAGCGTCCAGGGCGACTTACCAATGCAAATCAATGACCTTGGGGCCCTTCACATCTCCCCCAATGGCCCGTAGTCGCGAGAGGACACGAATCACGTTTCCGTCAACGAGCTCTGCTGGTATGTTGTAGGCGTGTGATACAATTGCTCCAGCGGTATATCTTCCGATTCCCGGGACCTCCTTCTCAAGTACAACAGGATCGCTATTGTTCGGTGGAGAAGTGGCATGTCAGCGCTGAACTCAATTTTCGGTGCCATTAGAAGCGATCCAATTATTAGAGTATTCTTACCTGGGTAGAACGCCATCGAAATCCTTCGCCACCTTCTGCGCTCCGGAATGCAAACGAGAGGCGCGGGAATAATATCCAAGGCCAGTCCAGACCTTGTTCACATCCTCGAGATCTGCAGCCGCAAGATCCGCGATTGTGGGCCATTTTGTCATCCAGGTGTTATAGTATGGAATAACTGTACCCACTTGGGTTTGCTGGCACATAATCTCTGACACCCAGACTTCATAGGCACGTTGACCGGGGTTTTCGTCTTTTGTTGGTGAGGGGTTATGAAAGTCGCGGCGCCAGGGTAGTTTGCGGTGATGGACATCGTACCAGGCCAGGAGATTGTCGTGGACACGCTTGCGGGTCTCCTGAGTAGTGAAGCGGTGATAGCTCTGAGAATGTCTCCCAAAAGTCCGGACCCGTGCAGCATCTACCACGAGGTCTTCCAGATCGGGTATCGCTTCTGAAGTTGCAGCAGCGTCCATGATTGAAGTGCCTGATGATTGGATCGAGGAAGGCGATGCAATTCTTTTGCTCCGAGAGGGCTGTGTTGCTGTGCCAGCCTTGGTGTTGGTACGAGACCTGTTGGACATGATCACGGCAAAGGCGTTGGAGACAACCTCGTCGTCGCGGCTGTCGTCCTGTACATCTGCCCTGATGGCGAGTGCAGCCTTGGCGGCAGCTCTCCTCACTGGCCTGTGCCCAGCTGGTGATTCGAGTGATCCCATGAGTAATCCGATGAAGGGATTGATTGCAAGCAGCGGTTCAGGAACGCAGATCAGTCGAGTCGACGATCGGGTCACGGCGCTGTTTTTTCTCTGTGACTCCAAAGAGGCGCAAAAAGGGAACACAGCCATCACCACTCCGCCCCGCCGCACCTGTTGATTCTGTTCATTCTGTTCATTCTGTTCATTCTCTTCATTCTCTTCATTCATTCCTGCAATCACCCATCGGTAATCATCCTCCCCCCTGCACTGCATTCTCTGACCCACACCCCTCCTTCACAGCCCATCTACTGTTTCCTCAGCACAGTCGATAGATCTTTATTTTTTATTATTATTTGTGCCCTCAAGTGCGATGCTACACAACGCCCAAACGGCCCTCAGGCCCTGTTGGGCGCTCGTCTCCCTGGCGCTATGCTGCCTACTAGCTCTGGTCTCGACGATACCCCTGGCCGCAGCCCAGTCGCCATCCATCACCACCTCTGCTGCAACAACCTCTGCTGCAACGACCTCTGCTGCAACGACCTCCGCCTCTGCATCCACACAGGCCAGCCCCTCGCCATCCCCAACACCTACAGTCGCCCTCCCTCCAGGCACCCGGGAACTCCAGGACAGTCAAGTGGTTGCAGACAAAGTCGCCCAGGGCCAGCTTCAGACCTACCACTTTTCAATTACTCAGCAGCAGAGCCTCCCTGTGCGACGACAGCTCGAGCGCATCATGTTCCATCCTGGCGCCAACGCAGCAGCTGCCGCTGCAGCACTGCAGAAAAGACAGGCCACATCCCCGTCTCCTTCTTCACTGCCATCCTCGGGGTCATCGTCCACTGCTGCATCAACGACGACCACGAGTGCGGCAACCGCACCAACGCGAACAATTGCTCCTACACTTCCTTCGCCTTTTGCCAATGGCACCTATGCAGTCTTTATCTCGGTTTCGACCTGTTCGACCCCAACGTCAGGGGCCAGTCTCTGCCCGCCCTTGGTGATGTACGTATCGACCTCTGCCAGCCAGCCCTTGCCAGGGCCAGGGCAGGATCCAAAGGTGGTCCAGGCCGTGACAAGCCAGGAAGGACTGATCCAGTTCACAGCCTACACAACGAAAGATATCTTTTTCAGCCTGCAAGCTCCGACTCTGACGGGGACGTGGACAGGCGATTGGGCTGTGGAGGTGGGCGCATCGAGTCAAGGTAATAATGAAAAAACTATCTCCGTTCTGGGACAAGATCGACAGCCCAAGGTTCTAACTTTAACAATTTTCTGGTAGGCTATGTTCAGGGATATCAGAGCTCACAGGGATTGGTGCTGGACGACACGGACGATACGAATGCAAGCTTCTTGACCCACAACTTTACAGCCGTCCCAACCTTCAAAGTGTACTTAGTCAACTCGACGTCCTTGCCAGTCGGCCTCACGCAATCACTCTGTGCCATTGAGGTCATCCAGCCCGTACCGCTGACAAAAACCAACATGATTGTCACACAAACAAACAGGACCAGCAACCTCGATGGCTCTATGGGTCGATTGATCTTGCCTCCTGTGCCGACGTTTGAGGAGTATGGACAGCGACGACAGGTACTGATCCAGGCCCTGACACCGGGGACGGCCTATACTGCGTTCTTTATCACGGATGTGCTGAACCAGGCTGGAGCGGAGGCCATGTACGCGATGACGCCATTCAAGACCAAGCGACACGACAACTGTGTTCTGATCACGGATCTGCAGTTCTGTCAAGAGGTGGCCTATGCGGTTCCGATCACACCCCAGTCGACGTTGACCGGAGGAGAGGCGAATTCGACGGACATTAAGCATTTCTACGACGACTTCACCAGTAACCTGATGGACAATTTCCAAAAGGTGCTTGATCAGTACGATTGTTCAAAGTCGCAATACTCGTTGATCCGGGACTGTACGGACTGTGAGCGCGCGTACCGTCGATGGCTCTGCAGTGTGTCGATCCCGCGTTGCACGGATGTGGAGGATATCACGGACCCCAACAACACTGGATACAGCGCAGAAGTGCAGGCGGCACTAGAGTCGCCGGACCCGAGCGTGAACCCGTATCTGATTGACAGGACGACGGGACCGGTGGTTGTGGAGCGCAACACGAACACGTCCCGGGGGGCGATCTCTCAGCTGTCGCAGAACCCGCTGATGAACCCCGGCGACTATGGCGAGGTGTTGCCGTGCATCGACCTGTGCTTTGATGTGGTGCAGAGCTGTCCTAATTTCCTGCAGTTCACCTGTCCGGTGAAGAACATGGCGGGTAACTATGCACGGATGAATGCCGTTGGGTTCCAGTGCAATGGGCTGGGGGTCGTGCCTGTGCCGTCGTCAGCGGCGTCGTGGCTGAGGCAGGGGTTGGGCAAGCTGCAAAGAGTGGTTGCTGCGGTGGCAGTGGCGGCAGTGATCGGCGCGGTTGGCTAATTGTGTGCATATGCTTTCATACAAGCAAATAAATTGGAATATCAACGTATACCATGAAACTTTGTCGCGTCGGGTGGCTCCGTGTTCGGAAGAGCTGGTGGCCGGGTGGGGCGAGCAGCGATGCACGGCAGACGGTGAACATGCTGAGGGCGAAGGAGGGGGTGTTGCTGCTCTCGGACCGTGTTCACTGGCCCCGCATCGTAGCGCTTGAAGTTGCATGCACCTCATAATACACACTTCAAGGCCCCATTTTCCCACCTTTGGCATGGCGGATGAGGGTATGTGTACCTGGCTACGCCTGTCACGCCACAGCGGAAAA